>VWZG01008630.1:494201-535596 GCA_013396735.1 Grallaria varia
TTTTTTTTTGTGTTATTTCAGTTTGTTTCACAGTCAAGAATATATTTATGGGCTTTTAAATTATATTTGAAAACACTAATTCTAGAAAAATTGCAATGATGAATGCAAAACCTTTCATGATTCCAAAAAATACCCCACAGGTTCACAGTGACGGCCACTGGGTAGAGGCTGCTGCTGGAGTTACCTTGTACAGTGTTACTGGGCCCTCAAAATAAATTGCAACAGTTAAAAAAACTCTTCCTTACAGAGTGCAGGAGAGCCAAGGAGGTGTAATTACACTTTTTCTGCAGTCAGTTCTTGCAAATTTAATAGCAAAATTCAGGCAGCCACACACTACAGAAGAGAACCTATATTAAACATCTGGTTATGAGTAGGGGTTGGTTTTTTTTTTTTCACAGTGTTTGGGGGAAAATAGTTCTTCCTCTGATCATAAACCCTCATGCAGAGCCAAAAAACACTGTTGATTCTTTAATCAGTGTGTGATCTTAAAATATTACGAGAGAAATTCCACTGCAATATTTCTGTAGAGTGTAAAGGTGCCTGATTGCTGGGAAAGCTCCCAGCACTTAGTGCTCTTATTGTCACAGGATTGTGGTGTCCTAGCACATTAATAAGAGGCCCCTGTGAGATTCAGCTGCCTTGTAATTATTGACCCATCAGTTCTGGATGAAATAAAAGCTGCCAGTAATTTTTTACCTTCTTCCAGGTTTTAGATATTTGTGTACTTCACCAGAAAACAGCAGATTTGAAAATGGGATCAGCAAATTCTGCAGTGATACATCTTCTGTTTAAAGTGAAAGAGCAAAACTTCTGTATATGTATGTATTATTTCATTCTGGCAGTGGAAAAAGGAGAAAAGGCCTTTTTATTTTCCCCCCTTCTTTTCTTTTCCCTTTTTTTTTTTTCAATTCCCTATTATGTTCCAAGGAAGTTCAGCACAACAGCTTCCTTCTTGCCTCATGAATTTAAAGGGCTATTTATAAACTAACAAGATCTGCTGGCCACTGCCTTTTTACTTAGAAACTTCGGGTGAATAAAGGCCAACAGAGTAATTCCCATGGTCATTATTAAACTGGAAGCATGGCTGGTCTGGTAGGATCCAGGAGGGAGCTTGGACTATTGCAAACCCTTTGCCTGGTGCATCCTAAAACTGTGATGGCTGTGGAACTGCCTGATCTCAGGAGGGGCACTTGGAAGGCTGGCAGGAGGAAAACTGGGAATAGTGACTGGAAAGGGAGAGCCCTTGGCTGGCTGTGCTAATTGACCTGGGACAGCTCAGCTCCTGAAGTTCTTTTCAGTTCACGACTCGTGTTCTGCCTGCCCAAAACTCCCAAGTTGGTCAGGAGTGCAGGGGCATTTTAGGGGGAGGGCTTACAGATCTGGAATTTAGCAGTTTAAAATAATTTACAAATTCTTCAATCAGCTGGTTCAGGCATTATTTTATTCTCTCCCAAAGCAGTGGCTTCCCTTCTGTTTCACATTGCTGGTAAAGTCATCTCCCTTTTGTGATGAGGTACATGTGAAGAACATCTTGAATCTGGAGGAGCAGGATGTAAACTCCTGACTCTTCAGCCTAATGTGGGGGAGAGGAGTTTGTTTTGGTGGTTTCTGTGGTTTTTTTTTAAACTTCAGCATGCAGAAACCACACTCAGACAGCCTGTACTGAATAGATGACTAATTTATCAGGCTTTGCCTGCTAAAATTCATATGTGCTGACTTGTGCTGGGCCAGGTCCCAGGGCACAGCCTGGGCACACTCCTGTGTCTGGGGGCTGTCAGAGCTGCTGGGGAGTTCAGTGTGCTGAGAGCTTTGGGACAAAAACTGGTGGAGGAAGAAAAATCACAGGGAGTTCTTTGAGACAATCTAACCTGAGAATAACGGCAAGCCACGGCTTGGCAGTGAATAATGCTCTTACTTCTCAGGCTGATTTTTACGTTTTTGTATGATACATTTAGGTTAGGAAATTGGAAGGAAGAAAAAACAGCAACTTTCCCTTGTTTATGAGAAAAATTAATTTATTTGGAGCTGAGGTTTTAAAACAAGTGTAGATGTTTCTGAACTCCTGTCACTTGTAACTCTGCTGGGTTCAGTGGCATTACCTCTGACTCGCCTTGGTGGAGCTGAAACCAGCATCAGCCCAGTCCTTTCGTTCAGGCAGCCCCCACTGGGTCACAGAACACACCTGGAATATGGATGCAACCAGAGCTCATTAAATTGCTTTAGAAGCCTCTCGAGTTCATTCCTTTTGTTCTCCATCCTGGCCACAGCCATTTTTATCCTCCTTGCTGTTTTCATGCATTGAAGGACTATGCAAAATATGTAACTGGACATTTTATTATTGTCCCCATCACCTTTCCTACCGTAATGGCTGAGATTGGTGTCTGATTTCTACTCACTCTCTTTTACTGTTGTATCCTGGAAGTGTCTGTCCTGGTTTACTTTGCACCACTCTGAGTTGTTTGCCTGAAGCACTGTTAACTTTTTGGAGAGTATTTGTCTGAGGTGAGAAAGGTTGTGAATGACATTGTTGCTGCTGTTTTAAATTAAAAAGAAATATTCTCACATCTGGTGACTGTGTGGAGTCTTGTTTCTTTCTTTACTGTCTCAACTGAAGAGGAATAGACTGGCTGTGTTTTGATGCTGCCTCTTTTCTTATTCTTTGTGTTCACATTTTAGTTTAAAACAAAAGAACCTGCAGAGGGAACAAAGAGGTTTGTGAGAGTCTCGGTTTGTTGTGACTCCTGGCGTTTTGTGGATTGGAAAAAATAAAAATCCCCCAAGCTCTGAGTGGATATAAAACAAGGCAAAAATAGAAAATAGGATTTAAGGTGATGGATTTTTTTTGTTTTAACTTTAAAGCCCATTGATATTCTTTGATCACAGGAGTTGGCAGTGTTTGTGTGGAATAGTGTTGCCATTTCATGGTCTGTAATTCCTCATACTCCCTTCGAAATTCCATCTGCCGTTCAGTAAAGAAGTCTGTTTTCCTCACGTGTAAGGACTTTACATAGCAGTGTGACCACTGGGTCTCTGGCAGATGCAGGTGCAAGAATAGGCCAAAAAAGACGACTGAGGATGACAAGCATTTCAAGTTTTTATAGGATTGTGGGACCAGGAACTGGAGGAGAGGTAAGAGGTAAATCTGCTGGGCTCTGACTGACACTTCCTGATGTGGAAATAGAGGACATGTGACATGTTGAATGATGAGAAATGTAAAGATGGTTCAGCTTCTGAAGTCCAAATTTAATGATCTGTTTTTGTCTCTTTTCTAGCCCAGGTGTCCTTTGTGACCATGGCAAGTCTCCCCACACTGTTCTGTCCACTTGCAGCAACTGGAAGAGGTGGGAGTTGAAGGGCTCTGCTCAGACTTCATCCCAGAATTGCCCGTGTAGGATTTGTGCTTGCTAGCTCCTGCAGGCTGTTTGTGGGAGGTGGTACTGGAGAAGTGACAAGTTCCCACCCTCATCTCCCCCTCACTGATGCGGGAGGTGACACCTCTGTCCCTCAGGTGTGCTGCGAGCCCACCATTGCAAAGGGAGGCAGGGGCAGCTGTGGTGGGATTACTGGGGGCAGACCCTGCATGGCTGACAGCTGCTGTGGAGAGGGTGTCTGTGTGTTCAGATGTTTTCACCGGTGCCATCCCCTGGGTTTTTGGGCAGTTTTGTGTGTGGTTGGTGTAATGCTTTTCCCCCACCCAGTGCTGTGTTCCTGATCCGGGCGCCCTCCAGAGAGCAGAACTGCTGGGCATTCCTGCTGCTGCTTTGTTGGTACATTTGAGCAGCAAGAACTAAACCAAGCTTTGCATCTCCTGGCAAAACACGTCAGTGTCAGGAGCCCACAGCCACTCTCATCCTGGGAGGTAGTGTGTTTTTCATGTCTGTTCCCTTTCCTTCTCTAGGGGAAGGTTCTGGCCAAAGCCATATGCGCACAGCTTGCTTTTTGCACACAGCTTTCTTTTTGCACACAGCTTTCCTTTTCCTGTGGTTGTATATTCTGTTCTTTGTTTTTTTTTTTTCTGGAAAAACTCGCATGTCCATGGAGAGCGTCAGCCTTCACCTCCATGTTGGTGTGGTCCCGCTTTGTCCTTAGCGCTGTTCCATCCCCCCTTGCTGTTCACAGCCCCAACTTTTCCGTCCATAACTGAGTACAGGAATTTTTGTCCCTCATGTCTGTGCTTATGTTGGTGTCTCAGACTACAGGGTAGGAATGACATCATCCTTACCAGCTCCTTTGCCTCACCCCGTGAAAGCCAAAACTGGAAAACATCAATAGCAAACTCCTACTGCAGTGTTTGGGAAATTGCTTGACTAGTGATTTCAGTCACTGAAAGTTGGTCTGGTTTTTTCATAAAGATCGTTTTGCCATATTATTATTTCTGTTTTAATTGTTTCATGGTCTTCAGAAAAAATTCTGGTCTACTTTTTTTCCATTTTCCTCATGTGGACTGTGTGTGCAAAACTCTTTGGGCCAGGCCTCAGCTGGTTTAAATTTCAGCTGTAATTATAATTGATCAACATATTGAAATAAAAATAAATTATAAATAACTCTGCCTCAGAGTAACAATGAATTTATGGAAAATGAGAACGAAAGCGTCTTCTGGGCTTAATTTTTAAGCAGAAAAGCATGTTCACTTTGCAAACAATAGGACAGAAGATCTCATTGAAAAAATCCTTTCTTTCAGTTGGAGATGTAGATCCCTCCTTCCAGTCCAAGTAATTGTAGTCAAGAGCATTTTCAAATTGAAAAGAAATCTTGAAGTATTTGAAGCCACAGACAAAGTTTATTTTTAAAACATACTTAAAAATCGCACAGTTATAAATACAGGTAAATAAATACAATTTAATATGTGGAAAAGAACCCAAGGAAGGCATGCTTCCATTACAGTACAAAAATACTACATTGTGTGGTGCTCTGCAAATAGTCATCTATGACCTTAATAAATTTAACACATCCAGTATGCACATTGGGGTTTTTTATTTTAATTTTATTTTTGAGGAAATAGATTATTTTAAACAGCAGTGCAAGGAAATACCAAATTAAAGCATCAGTAAACTATAGGTCTGTGTTTAATGTTATACACAGCTGATAATGCACTAAGTATACACAGGCAGAGTTACCTGTAGTAAGAAACTGATCTTTTACCCCATATGTTGTTACATTCAGATTCTTGTTCTGGGTCAATATGAGCCTTGGGAACGGAATGTAAACATTCAGGTGTCGGGCTGAGCTCCCACCTCCGCACCCACCCCCTGCCCTGCCAGCCCTGGCACCTGCACTTGGCTCTCACCCTAGGAGAGGAGTGGGCAGTGCAGGTCAGAGCTGGGCAGGGCTCTTCAGATGGCCTGGGTGAAAGTATCTGCCAACCCTAGAATCCCTCCTTTCCCCTACTTTGGCTTAAAAATAAAGCCAAAAGAACTGATGCAAGATTGCAAAGGTTTTTCAAACAGTTTACAGCATATAGAAGAAGCCACACAGAATGCCTCTCAAAACTATATAGTTTTATTTTACTCTAGATATGTAATGCTCTGATATATAAAATATATTTATAAATTTTTTTTTTTTTATTTTTCTGAATTTACAATAGCTTACCGATAGTAAAAAGGCTGTTCAAATTAAAGGTTTAGCCAGTGTTGATGGCATTCTGTAAATGTAGAAGGGGAAAAAAGATCAAAGCACATCAAGTCTTGACCATGCAAGCTTGCTCAATGGGCTGTCACATATGCAAGCATTTCTAGAGTTACAGCATATTTTAGGAAAATTTAGATTCCTTCTGTCTCTTTCCTTTGCTGAATGCCTGTTACTTTGTGGGCTGAGGCTCTGAAACTCCCCGTGGATTCTGTGACATGCCTGTTTCTCACTTTGCCTAGCTTTGTTCAGTGTTGGTGATCTCTTCATGCCTGGCACTCCTGTTCTCTGCTTTATTTCAGCAGTCCAAAGCCAGTAGAACTGTAAGGAAGGAATCTGACTTCTAGCCTAGGTAAGGTTTGAATAGTCAATAATACTGTATTGCATATCCACCAGGGTTTTTTCACAACGTGCAGTGCATTTTGTCTTGCCATTTTTGTCTGTGAATACTTGGCATATTATAAACATTTACTACATAAATTCACTGTACAGACTGCTAAGCTGACAACACTGGTGACCAGAAATCACATTTTTTTTCAACTGTGCAGGTTATTCATGCGAAATAACTAACATGTCTCATTTTGCAGACGAATGTTTGGGCAAGAGAGATGTACAACCAATTGATGTTTTTCTCCATTTCTCACTGGCTCCAGCAGACAATGTCTGCCAGGAATTGCATCAGTTGTTATTTCTGCCATGGTGGCTTCTGTGTCCTGGAGGCCCGTGCTCGGTGGATGTTACGGGATCACCTGGCTGCTCTGTTGGTGTTGTCAGGGTCCTCCTTTTCAGGCCCAAGTTTTCTAAATTTGGTTCATTATCTTAACTCCATATGCTGAGGTTTCAGCTGAGTGAAGTGTCTTCAGCTGAATGCAGCAGATATTCAGCTCCTGTGAAGTTTTACGTCTATGTGTTTCAAATAGGACATTGAACACCGAGCTGCTTTCAGAGCTGCTGGGCAAGTTTCAAAAGCCTGGCCATGGTGAGTGAGTGCAGACTGAGACAACAGTTTTTTCACTGATTTTTGGACTCTTTTTCTCTGGTTTGTGCTGTGTGGTTTAGATTAGAGAAGAAAATGTGAAAATCCAAACAACCAGCTTCCCTGTGAAAACTGTGCAGATTAAGCTTTTTAATTCTTGAGAGGATACTGAAACATGTCTGCAAAAACTGTTACTACAGATGTCTGTTATTAATTAAACACTTGAAGCAAACATGAAATCCACAACACAAAGTGATTTCTAAGGGTGGGATTTTAAAAGGGCTGTGTGTTTGGTCTAGCCTGCTCCAAATAATATGAAAAACTCAGATTTGAGTTTGGTAGATGCAAAGTGCTTTTAAAAGATGCCACAGAAGATACCAATCAATAGTTTAAAAATACCCTACGTGTGGGCCTTCTGCATGCATTCTGTAAACACATGCTCAGGTAGCATTACTGCATGCTTTGGGTTAATACTTCAGAGTGGTTATTGGTTAATGTAGTTGCATGCAATATTGTCATATGAGGTTTTGTGTCATTTGAAACTCCCATATTTTTACAAGTGCTGTGATTTATCAGATCATAAGAAAATACCATTAGACACAGGTAAGCGTATGTGTGTACCTAAAGATCAAATCTGTTCCTCGAGCTGACATAAGCCTGTCACTACAAAATCTCTGTGATCATTACAGTTTAAAGTGATCAGCCAGAAATGAGCCTTTTGCCTTCATTGCAAAGCCTCACCCCTTAAACAATCCCTGTGATTCCAGTGCCAGTTCAGCACGTGCAGTGGTACCAGAGCCAGCCCTTGCCTGGTCACTGAGCACCTGCATGTGAGCTGCTCATGCAGAGTGCTGAGCACTCCTGGGAAGACTCCAGGCTTCCAGTGCTCAGCAGCTTGATGGATCAGGCTTCTAGGTCATAAATATTCCTAAAGCTTTGCAGAGGACAAGGATGGTCCTAAGATGGGGTTAGGAAAAGGTTTTTTTCAGTTGCGTGAAATATAAAAGAGAAAAAAGACTCAAAAACTTGGAATCAGTCACCTGGCAGTGATAAATCACCTCTGGAAAAAGAGGGGAGTAACAAGAACAAGAACCAGGGGTGGGAGATGGTGATACACCATTGCAGCACTGTAATTTGGCCTCACCCCACAGATGCTGTAGAGTTGTTATCCTGAAATGTCTGAGTCTCTTCTCTGCTGAAATCGTGAGTCTGTGTGTCAAACTGCTTCCTTGGACCTGGGCAACCTTGTGTTGGTGTGTTCCCTTCCTGTCCAGGTGAGGGTTGGGCTCCCCGGCTGTGACACAGCAGCTCTGCCCTGCTCCCACCCAGTGCCAGGAGGTGAGTGATTCTTATTTCCCATCCTCCTTCCTTGCACACCCGGCTGGCACGGACGGCAGGAGGGTTTGACTTGGTCGAGCTCACAGGGAGCACCGAGAACAGGACCCAGATTTGCTGTCTCTCACTCTCAGGCTCAATCTGTTACTGTTCAGCACCCGCCTTATTTATCCCACCTCACGCTTGATTAGAAGCACAAGGAGATGAATTTTCTATTCAGGTTTTTAATATGCTGCAACCCCCTCACATGTTTCCTCTTGCTGTTTCAGGCAAATATACGTGCTTGCCCCTGAATATTTAAGGAATGCCGTGAGGAAGTCAGATCAAAGCTGTGTCTGATCCTGTCTGCAGCACCGACAGTGCTTGGCAGTGGGGGCTAAAGGAGGACCACAAAGCCCAGGGTGCTCACAAGTCCCAGGAGCTACAGGGTCTGACTTGTTAGAGAGAGCTGAGCTCAGTCTCCAGCTGCTCTCCCACTGACCAGGACAGAGCTGTGCAGGAGATGTGCCACTGTCCCCTCTAAATCTGCCTGCTCTGTCCTTTCCCTCTGTGAGTGGGACATTGTTAACCGGCCATAGGCTGTCTACAACAGGAGAGAACAGCTGGAAGTCACCAGCTGTAGTCACCAAGGGTGTGCCCCACCTCTTTGGACAGGCTTTGTAGCCCATGTCCTGGGCAGCAGAACTCAGACCAGGGGCCTGAGCCTGCCCATGGGAGCAGAGCTCAGCTCTGGGTGATTTGTCTTGGGGTCACACAGACAACTCGCACCAACCCCATGGGAGTGGACATGTAGCAGCAGATAAATGCAGTTTGGAGCAGTGCATCTCAGGATAAATTAAAAGCTACCCACTTAGTCTGTTCTTTGTGGAGAGGCTTGGGGTGGCCATAGGTTTTCCCAACAGCTGCTGTGTTATTTGTCCACAGGCTGGAGAAGATGTTTAGTGAACTGCCATGAATATCAAATACCCTTTGTCATTCTGACTCTGAGAATTCAAGTATTTTGGTGGGGTTTTTTTAATTTGAAAAATATAAAAATAAAGTTCCTGATCAGCTAATTCCTCTGCGTAACCACTGATTATCCTACACCACAGCACAGAGGATATTCTAAAGGAACTTGTATGATGGCAGGGCATCAGGCAAAATCTAAGCACATATGCCTTTGCTTTACAGCCTCTTCTCAAAGCTGCCTCCCTTCTCTCTTATCACTTCCCAGATTCAATTGCACTGCACCTTCTGCTCTGCCTTATCAATAAAGAGCTGTCATCACACATCGCTGTCAAAGCAGAAGAGCAAACTGTTGTCAGCAGAGAGGAATACAGCAGCCCACTTAGCCAAAGTGACATTCCCAGTCAGTCCCATACCCTATCCTTGGAGAAAGCTGCAGGAATTGGTTATGAAATGCTTGACAGATAAACAGGAATATAAATTCAGACAATGAATTAAAAAAACACTCTTAAAAAATTTCTGTAGCTGTTTCAGCATCTCTGTTCTGTGGGAGAGAGCGAGGGGTAAGCTGTTTATTTTTTAATGACAATTCTTTTTAGTTAACAAACTATAGTTGGTGATTAGATGCAGTGATTACACTGTCTTACATGGAATTTTCCTTTAAGTGGTTGCTCAAAATAACAGACAGCTGCAAGAAACTTAAGGTTTGTACTGGTGAAACTGTCCAACTCCCACAGAGCTCCTTTCTCTGTGATCTGTGCAGTTGGATTTCTTTTTTATCTGGATGAGCTGGATTTTTCTTTTAATGTTGTTTATAGGAAATGTGCTATTTGTCCCACTTTCACACATTCCAGAAGCTATTCTGCACATTGAATTCCTGACCACAGATCAACACAGTAACCATCTGATTACACTTTTTATCTCTCACCATTTAGGAAAAACATGAAAAATATCAGCAACTGAAAATCACCTCCTAAAAATTTCTATTCCTTCTTTGATTGATGCATTCACCCTGAGCTAAATGTGTTTGATTGTAGCCAATCAATCCATTCATGATGTGTCAATGTACTGCCCCAACACTGTTCCGTGTTCATCCAATCGGGGAAAATTAAAATGCCATGTTTATATACACATTTGTAAGTAGCTACACATACTGGTGTTATCTGAGGATTCACTCTGCTAGCATGGAGGTCACAGAGACTCGTTTGCCGTAACAACAGGATCAAGTCTTGGTCTCAATCCTACAAGCATTATATAGACCAATTTATTCAGGGAAAGTTTTCCCTTGAGTGTAGTCTGCAGGCATGTAACCCCTATGAATATTTTTCTTTATTTGCAATAAAGATCTGTGGCTTTTTATGTTCTGAAATGACATAATTTGCATACAACATGTATGTGCATGCACATGCATGTATATATGTAGTACCTGATGGATGCATAATAGAATAATCTTTCTAGTTGTTAATGCAGTTTATACTGTATTTGCATCTTTTTAAACACAAGAATATCAAAAACCCTCTCATTACATTTCAGGAAATGATATTTGGTCCTCTGTGCCAACAAGGCCACCCTGTACATTCTGTTGTTGGTAACTAAAATAAAAGCATAGCACTATTTTACAAAAAGAAAGATTAAAGTGCATAAAGTACAAAGATAGGTGCAGACCCTGCCACGGGCTCCTTCGAAGCAGACAGACAGACTCTGTCTGAGACCAAGGACAGCTGGTTTGAACAGTAACAATTCTAGTGCAAATTGCCCCTTCTGCTGGCAACGCTTATGTACCCACGTACCCACGTGCACCCCATCTCATCCCACAGATCTCCAGGGACAATGTTCCTCCTGACACTGCACATGGTTTATGAGCCTGCAGGACTGGGCTCAACTTAATCAAGGTACCTTTGGAAGCAAAAATTCATCGCCAGCTAATAAATATATCCCAAACAAAACACACCCACTTTACGTGCATCTGTGTTCAGAGTTATGTTAAAAATGGACCTTGATAAGACTTTTCATCAAAGAAATTGAAGGATAAGGAGTCCCCATCGTGGGGCAAAGTGGGGTCAGCGTAGTGCAATGAGCGACTAAGCAGGTTCCTTGGATGCGCTGCTTGCCATTCTAGTGTGCAATAACCATTATCTAGGTTTGTTCTTATTATACATTTCTTTGTAAAGCTGTGTGTATATAGAGAGATATAGCTTGCATGGGATGATGATTCTTCAGAAGTTGCTATTTCATCTAATCCAGGGCTTTGTCAGATTACCACAGCTCATTTCAATCGTTTGAGTTTGAATTTATTTACAGTATTTTTGTGCTTTTGAACTTTTCCTTTTCGAGTTACGTCTGAAATAATTCCCCTACTGATCTACAGTCATGATCTGTTGGAAAATGTCGTCATTTTGGGATGAGTAATAAAAAAGTTCTGTTTCCTAATACAATTTAATCAATTCGTGGATACTTTTTATTACGGCTCTAGATTAAAAGCTCTTAAGAGAATGTCTAGATCACCCACATTGGCAGCTTGAAATAGTTCTGGCTGGTCCATCATAGACAGAGCGATCCGAAGTGCTGCCCAAATATTGCCTGATAGAGCAGGGTGGGGAACCTGTTGTTGATTCCTGCTTTTCCTTTGCAAACTGAGAGCAGTGAGAAAATTGCTGACAGCCTCTCTGTAGGGAAGAAGGCAAAACAAAAGAAAGAATATAATTTGCTTGACAGCTAGAGTAAAACTTTCTGAAGTCCCCTGCCAGACTCTAATACGTTATTTTACAATGCAGTTCATCAGTTTCTTTGTGTTGTTCTTGTTTGATTTTCATTGAGCAAGTGGGCATGGCTTGTGGTGATGCAGAGCCCACTCTACTGATGCATCCTGTCCTCACTGCAGTGTCTCTCCCTGCTGTCTTACCTGTCTGAACCTGACACTTGGGACCCTGGAATAGCATCATTCAATTCCTGAAGGATGTACTCCAAGTATTTTTGACGCCATTAACTACTTGAAGCAGTTTAACTGAAGTTTCCCTTCTAAAGACAGGCTCTTATATTTTATTTTACAAAACCTCTTAAGCACAGGACTAAGCTTATGTGTAAAGAACAATCTCGCTGATTATAAGAGTATTGCACTTAAAGCTAAAATAATTGCTTAAGCAGCTTGCTGAATGAGGGATTTATTTTGGGGTTTTTTAATAGAAATTCAGTAGTTCTATTCTGTAGAATTTGGGTCGATAAGAGAAAATAATGACAAATTTTTATAGTAGCTGAGGCTATGTAGCTATATTCTGATTATTTTTTTGTTTTAGATAACTCCAGCCAGAACATTAATCTTCACTTGGTAGTTATGATCCCAGGCTTTGTGTTTGCACGTTATTTTAACTCACCTGTATGCCCCTAGGTTGATGCAGCTTATCCCCAGGTTGTACCTGGACCTAATGAAGCCGGGCTGTATTTCCAGGGCGCGTGTGTAAGCCTCCACAGCTTCTTCACTGCGATCCCCATTTGCCAAGGTCGCTCCAAGACGGTTCCACAACGTGTAGTCCTGGTGAGAGAATGAGTTTTTCTACTGCAGGTGTCAAAAAGGGGCAGAATAGCTCATTTTCACCTGCAAAGTAAGGAGGGCTGCAGAAAATAACAGTATTGTATCTTAACTGACACAGAATGTGAGGTTCTGACTCGTGATCACAGGCTACTTTATATAATTAGTACAATTAATCAGCACACAGCTAGAAATTGGACATGTATAAATCTGCTTCTAAACGGGGCTGTCCTGTAATTAACATTTCTATTTCAGGTATTAAAACTTTAATGTTGGAAGTGACATCTCATTAATAATAGCCTGATGGAGACGGGAGAAAGAAAATGGCCTGTTGAGGTGATTTTTTTAAAATGTAAGAGTATAAAATATACCTCTGGTCGGACAGTTAAAGCAGCACTGAATGCATCTATTGCTCTGTTAAATTCTCCATTCAGGTGAAAAAGAACTCCAAGTCCAGTCTGCAGGTCAGGGTCTATCATATCACCGTTCTGGTGAGCAGCCTCCAGGTACAAGTCCTTTACTTCTTCGAGTAACGAGCTAAACAAGGGTGAAAAATAACTTAAAGATCCATCATACAGTTATTTACAAATATTTCAATAGTGATTGCACAGCCGGAAATTAAAATCCTTGTAGTGGCTTTATCAGAAGTGATATACTCCTAAAATTTGTAAATAAGCTTTTTAACTTCACCACGGCAAAGATTTACTTCGAGGTGCTGATGTAAACTCATGTCTGGAATGAAAAAGTTCATCTATAAAATGAAGTACAGCTGGGAACCCAGATGAGACAACATGAACATTTATTAAAACTGTTCAAAGTAGATGAGTTTCTTGGGCATAAAAGAATTCTTTATTGGCAAAAATAAAAGTATTCTTAAGAGGAATAAATAAGTGACTAGCCAAGACCCTTGAAAAAAGATGTGCAAATATAAGACTTCTGTGCCCACTGTAAGCTTCATGCAACCTTTGCACTGACAGCACCAGATGTCAGGAGGATGAAGCTTAAGCTGAATAACACACTTAGCAATTAAGCAGGACTTGCATATTTTATTTTTGTTCATAATCAATTATCTTGTCAACCCGGGACTTGTAAGTGATAAGGGTAAAATATAAGGCCTGTCTTCCAAATGACAAGCAGTGAGATAGCCCGAGCGTTTTAGTTCTGCAGATCGTGTTTATGCCTTTAATGCCTTTATCATGCACCTCACAGTCCAGAGGTACTTGTTTATTGACCTCATGGAATCACTGGATGAAGGGCTGCCAACAGAAATTATTTTGTTATTTAAAATGGCTGCCATTCAAATAAAATCACTGTGCTTGCTGTCTCTTTGGTTGGAACCAGAAGGGCTTTCGCAGAAGCGGATGCCACCTCCCAGTATTTCCAGAGAACTGAAGCCATGTCGTGCTGTCATCCCTGGATTCCAGTGGCTGAGTTGGGATGCAGGAAAAACAATGAGCAGTAGGAAGAACACACACCTTTAGAGCAGGACAATGGCCTGGTTTGGATGTGGAAACAGCTGAATAACAAGGGTGTGGGATGTGGGATTAGAGTGGCAGGAGGCAGGCTCAGAGGAAAGTGATGGGAGTTGAGGGAAAGCATCTTTTTTTGCATTATTATTATTATTATTATTATTATTATTATCTTGACTTCCAGGGATGGCATAAGAGATAAAGCCTTCAGTCACTAAACCAAACGTCCTGTGGTGGCTTCCCACTCCCACCACTAGAGACAAAGAGTTTTCCATCATAAGGAACAGGCTGAACTACAGAGCAAGGGGGCACAGCACGTGTCATCAGTTCTAGTGACGTCCCTAAAATTGCCTCCATCAGGAGTTACACTGCACTTACCTTTCATCTGCTGTCTTAGACATCCTCCTGGTAAGTGCTGGGGACCCTTTTTTGCTTCTCACTATATACTTGTATTTTGGATTTTGCTTTATCCAGTTTCTCAGAGCTTGATAGGCTTCTTGTTGATGGCCGGTGTTGGTATAACTTACAGCCAGGGCCATCAGAGCTTTTAGATTGTTTGGCTGTAGTTCCAAGCACCTAGGCAGAAAATAAAAGTATATTGAAATATTTTTATAGCCAAACACAAAATACCCTGTGTAAAGAAAATCACTCGCACAAGCAAAAGCCACCCAAAAATATTTGAAAAAAGGGACATTGTCTTATTTTTGTGTGATAAGTGCATGGTGCATGTGTATACACACACGGCACACATTGCTGTGCATAAACGTACACATGAAAGTTTTGTTTTCATCCTTTTGATTATGAGTAAATGAGTAAATGTAATATCTATCTAGTCAACAAAGAGAAGCTTTACATAATTTCAAGCAAACGATTTAATATGATTTTCAGTTTCACAAAAAAGTATTTTGAAGACAAAATTTCTTCCATCCTCATGAATCTTTACAGTCATCCTGATTTCTCAGTGTTCCTTTGACAAAGCTGGAGACAATCAACTTGAGCAGTCGTTCTCTGGTTATATGCTATTAACTGAAAACAGAATCTCATCTATTTTGAGAACATTGCTGTTGCTTGTTTGAACATTCTGGATGAGCAAACCTAAATCAGGCAATTCTTTGGATTTCTATCCAGGTAAGCTCGTAAATTACACGTAAATAAGTTTGAGTATCCTTAGATGATATAACTTCAGGGTTAACAGTGCTGATGCAACTGAATATTGGTTCAAATGGAAACATAAAAACCCATTACACAAAGATAATAATAATGTTGATATTTTGGAACTCACATTTTACATACAAGCATTCTGTGATCTTCACATCTCTATCAACCTAAAAATATTGTCAGTTTAGCATTCAGCAGCTGAAAGGAGCTCACTCCAATTAAGAAAATCTCTTCATTAAAGGACAGACTATAGAAAATATGCCAAGTGGATAGAATATCAAAAAGGCACTTCATTTGCATTACGTCTAATTCATGTTTATCAGGCTGTGTAACTTTTCTTTTGTGCAGCTTCTCAAATTACTAGGTTAAATACTGCACTTACTTAATAACACAGAAATATTAATCACCCTCTGAAGTCACTTGGAAAGTTTCTACATCTCTGTGAATGCTTTTCTTAGCCAAATAAATGCTTAATTCCAATCCAAGAATGACATTAAGTAGCCCCAGATCTCTATTATCAAACACTCATCAGACCCCTGATTTAGCACGGATCTCCATCTACCTTTGGAGGGCGACGATTGCTGCCTGCTCGTTTTCATTCTCTGCCTGTGTTATACCCAGGAACTGCCAGGCCTGCAAAAAGAATCATCATTTTCTTAATTTGTAATATATATATATATCCAACTGCAAATTACAATTAATATCACTGTTAAACAGAGGGGTGAGTAAAAGCAGCAGGTCTGTCCAGCTCTAACTACAGGTTTTTCTGCAGCGTGATACAAACAGTACCAATCAATGCAGTTCTGAATATCTTTGGGACTAATAAATATTTATAGTCAATGAATGCAAAGGTACTCTGTCAGCGTATGATCACATGCTGATTTCTTAAAGCTGAGTTACTGTACATTTCATATTTTATGGAAAACAGTGAAGAAGACTTATTAAGTTGTATAGATTTAAGGGATTCTAGAGGGTTTGGGGATTCTCTGCTTTTTGAAATACTGCTGCTTAATTTAATGTAGCAGTAGATTCAAAGACCCCAAGGTACTTACACTGTAAATATTTTTTTTCACAAAAGTCAGACTTTAAATACACACTCATTGAAAGCAGCAATACTGAAGAAATTTATATAACTTCTAAAAATTTTTCAACGGCTCTTGTTAAATCAGAAACATTCATCTTTTCAACAGCAGTGTTTACAAGATAGTTTGAAAACATCCTGATAGGAAGGAAAGGTTTGAAATATTTCAAACAACAGTGTTTCAAAACCAGATTCTCATCCCATGAAGAACTCACTGCCCTCTAAAGGCATGCACTGATTCAACCCCCTTAGAACTGAATCTATGTCAGTCGGTGATGACCAGCAAAGGTTTGAGCCCCGAAATCCTCCCGTCATCTCCTGCTAAGGGGAGTCCCCTTTTCCTTTGCCAGGGAAAGGCACCCGAGCGAATACCTCGGCATCGTTGGGTTCTTGTAGAATGGCAGCCTCCAGGTACAAGATTGTAACAGGAAGGTCACCTTCTTTCATTTTTTTCAGTCCTTCCTCAAAAGCACCAGGCCAGTCTTTGAAGGGATTCTCAGTATGGAAATAATAACCCTGGAGAAGAGAGATAATGGACCCGTGATGAAGCACATAGCAGGGAATGGCCAGTCCAAAGGATTAAAGGACTCACTGTTTTCCAACTGAATGTAAACATCCTTTGTTCTGTGAAAATGCTATGAGCTCCCCCACGGAATTTCAGTGACAAAAAGTGTAAAAAGGCAGCGTCACTGGACATTTATGTTTCTGCTCTCTTGATTTTTGCTTTAGCTCTGAAGTTACACTCACTGCTACTAATGGTGGGCTCTCCTGTTCCCATCAAAGACAACGGCAACAACTCACAGTGCCTGCAGTAGCAGCAGAACTGAACCTCTCCTGAGCCCGGGACATCCAATTGCAGGGGAAAGAGCACAGATCAAGCAGCTGACTACCTGCAGTGCCTGTAACCTCGTGTCTGCTCCCTTAAAATCCTGCAATCTTCAATTAACCTTCCAGATATGGAACAGTGTGGCAAGCACCTGAGTTTATTTTAGTCTTCCTTTAAATTTTGCCTTTTTCCCTTCCTGTCACTGCAGCGTAAAGGGTGTATGCTAATATCAGCGACACAATAGAAATCAAATGAAAATATGAAATGGAAGGAATGAGGAAGAGAGACAGAATCTCTGCCATTTCTATCCTCAACAGCACTTGAAGGTACCAGCCCAGATATTTTTATTTGGTGCTCTCCTTTAACTGCCTGTTTTCAAAAGTGCCAACAATCCAGCGGTTTGCTTTGTGGACCTTTCAGCTGAATTCAGGCAAGTCTAAATGTATTCTCACTATGGCGAGGTCCTTGGAATCTGCCCCACTCACCGACAGTTAAAGAGGATGAGTTCTTTGGGGCAAAATTAGGTTCCATGTTCAAAGAGTTTCCTTGAGTTCCCTTCAATAGCTGGCTCTCATCTGAATGTTGCCCAGGGGGGATGTAATGCATTAAAAACTCAGTGTTACCTTCTCGATGGTTGAGATGGTGACTTGCCCTGGTGCTTCCTGGTTCTCTGAAATCCAGTTTCGGCGAGCCATTTCTTCCCATTCTGCTTGCATTTTATCCCAAAATTCTGTGTCTGACTAGAAGAAAAGGAGGAAACCAGAAAATGAACAACAAATCTTTAAAACAAAATGGTAAGCTTTTAATTTCTTTCCACCAGTGGTCTGAGCCTGTCAATTTTGCTAAACTATATTAATTCTATTAATAATCATACTGCGATACTACAGCTCCTGTTTGGAATTCCGTATAATTAAATGTCATCTCTTATATTGGAATACATTTTGTCAACAGAAAACTCTTTATCTCAGAGGCAGCGTGTGCCCTGTTTGAAGCAGGATTTGCAGCAGCTTACACTGCATCTTATTGATGCTGACAGCAAATTGTTACGTAAAATTTGAAGGGAATGAATGCTGCAAGTGCCTGGCCAAAGAAAAGAAAGAAGAAAAAAGAAAAATCAACTAAGTGCATATGCTAAAGAATAACAATAGATAAAAGAATTGGAAAGAGAACGAGCATCCCACTTTGGTGTATTCAGCATCATTTTCAGCTGTGTGAAAGGGAAATGTCAAAGCTTAGACAGAGGGTGTTTGCGTAAGAGATTTAGTAGGAATTGGACATCGTGGAGAAATCTCAATATTGCATTGTGTGCTGTGCTGGTGAGAGGAATCTACAAGAGATTATAACATTGTACAGAAAGATTAACATTCAGCTCAAAGACGAGGGAAAAATGCACATGCAAGGGAAACAGAAATGATGAAAAAAAGGATGAGATTTAGGATGTGCAAAAACCAGACAGAGGGAACCACTGTGACTACTAGAAAATGATGCCAAAAAACTGAAATAGGATTTAAAAAGAGGGGAGAATCCATTTTTTTCAGCCCTCCACAGATTAGTCACAAGCCCCCCAAAATCAGATCCACAGCAGAATAATCTGCCCAGCACCGGGAGCCTCTCCAAAGTTCTCCAGTTCCTGCAAGGTCATGGCTGGAACTTCAGTGAGCTGACACCACTGGGGGCACAGTTTCTCACCTTATTTGTGTCAAAGACAACAGCACAAATAATTCCACTGAGGTCACAAATGTAATCTTCCTTACAAGACAACTTTGCTACAGTTCCACAGCCAGGCAAGTTTGGAGAAACAGAGCTCAGCCTGTGACTGTGTGATGTGCTGCCACCTTCCTTAGGGGCCTGGAGGAAGGAAAGTGTGTGCCTCCTGATATCCAGCACGTTCTTCCAGGGGACTCGGAATTGACTGAATTATGTGATTGTGGGGTCTGTGAAGGCACCTGCAATGTTTCCTCTGTGGTGTAGGAAACAAATGGGAATCATGTGCTCCTGGACAGGAGATTTCGCTCTGGGCAATAGAAGCAAACTGCACTTGACCACTCTGTCACACAGCTTCAAAACTTGCTTTCACTCCAGACTGGAAGGAAATACATCCCTATAAATAGTTGTGAGATTGTGCTGAAATGTCCACTTAGGGTTTGAAAAGGCTGGGAATAATGGATCAGGTTGCTCCATCTTAAAGTCTTATCAGCATGACCAGAGGCACTCGAATCTCTAAAACAATCCTGTTCAAGAGATGCCTCTATGAGCTCTTTCTCACTCTGTCCAAATCTGCAGTGCACTGAAGAAAACATTACATCATCATGTTTTTGCTAACAGTGATTCTGAGATTCAGGATGAGGTAAAGGAGTGGAATTTTACCTTTCCTTAAGATTAAAACTACTGAGAAGAAATCAGTAATGCCTTTTTAAGCAGATTAAGTTATAGAAATAACTATATATATGAATATAGAAATGCATCTCTGTGAATATCTGTGTCTATCTATCTATCTATCTATCTATCTATCTATCTATCTATCTATCTATCTATCTATCTATCTATCTATCTATCTATCTATCTATCTATCTATCTGTCTATATGTCTGTCTGTCTGTCTGCCTGTCTGATGTTTAATTAGAATGTTTGCTTGTATTTTCCCAACAGAAATTCCTTATGAATCAATAGTCTGAAAACATATCAAATCATATTTCTGCAGGTAGTAAGCAAGCATATAAGTGGGTTTAGACCTTAAATTCAAATTATGCTGTTTAATTACACATTTTTAATTCCCTCAGATTTTCACTGTGTTTGTATTTCATATAAAAAGCCAATAAATTACTGTGCCTTCAAGTAGCCACTCTGGATGTCCATCCACAGCGAGTCAAAGGCGGAGGGAAAATGCTCTAAGAAGAAGACCTGCTTTCCTATAATGTCTCTCAATTCATCGTGCACTACTTGGACACAGGGCAGGACCCAACAGTTTTCTTGCAGGGATGAGAAAAGGTTTGCTTGTTTGGGCCGAGCTGCAACATCCCGAGTACATCCAGCACTGGGGTTTTTTGAAACTGGTGTGGCCAAGCTGCACTGGGCACCCACAGCAGGCACCGCTCTGGCACCTGATAAAATGCTGTAATACTGCAGGAACAAACCCCAACATCCACAGCAGGGCAGTTTAATGTCCTTGAGGAAGAGGACTGAAAACATTGCACAGTCTTTGGTGCAGGGCTAAGTCTATCTCAGCTGCCATCAGTAGCAATTTTTTCATTGCCGTCAGTGGCAGGAGGGTTAAATTGATATTGAGTGTTCCTGAAGATCTGGCTTTGGACCAAGGCTCCGAGATCTAATTTTGACTCTGCTACATCACTGGTGCCAATTAACCTCATTTCAATGTTTTTGCTACCTTAATGCTGGTGAATTACTTTGGATGTACCAAAAGTTTTCAGACCGGTTGAACACATTTAACACATTCACAGATCCTCTGCAGCAGTTAAGTGGAATGAGAACCAGGGAAAATGTTCCTGCCATCTGACTCCTTCCAAGCAGAATATTCTGCATCTTGTCAAAGAGGCTATTTTTACTCTTAGTATTTAAAAATGTGCTGAAGAAGTTAAACAAATGGGAGGCAAAATATTTCTAGGCTCTCTGCTTCCTATTATACGGTGAAAGGGGGCTGGGGAGTGTACTTTTTGAATATTGCTGTTTAATTTATAAATTTATCTGTTTTCATAACTTTTAGAATATTTCCTGTCCTGTATTGCCAGAAATTAACTTGCAATATTCCTCCCTGACCAATGCATAAGAAAGAAAGGTTCTGTCATTGTTCTTTGAATCATTGCATCAACAGAACCTTTGATGTGAAAGACACAGTTACTTAAACCTGTGTGCTTTTAACTGGGTAACATTTCCTTGAACGGTATCTTCTTAAAAAAGAAACTCGAAAATTTTAGTAACATTTAGAGATAAAAATTTGATATACCAAGGCAAAGATTCCCACTGTGATTTCAGAGAGTGATAAATAAAATGCATCTGGCTGACTCAAGTTCCTACGTCCCAGGCACATCCAAAGGGAAGCCTAAATAGCGAGGCAGGAACACTGTAGGTACAGAAAGGACTCTGATACTCCTGGGAACCACAAAATTGATGATTCTGAACTATGTTTTCCTGGGCCAGAAGAAACTAATCCCATCTTTGCCTACTATTGTCCCATAATTTAGCTGTAATATATTCTGATGCTTCACAACAGTACATTATACAGCAGATGGTTCGAGTGACATTGTGTTGTAAATAAAGTGATGCTGAGAAGGACAGCACAAAATTTCTTATGCATAAGCTCAGAAAACAGTGTGGCATCTGCAGTTTAATCAGGAAAATGTGGAACAAGAAAGCAACAAAATGGCTTATTTTTCCCATCTCTGAGACATTTCTCAGTTGGGAGTCTTTGCACTTTATTGGTTTTATTTCTCTTTATCCTAATTCATCACCAGTAGGATGGCTGAAAATTGTTTAAACAGAATATAGGTACAGGATGGACCTGAATCTCCAGGCTGGCATCTTTTTTAAAAATTCAAAAGTACCAATTTTTGGTAGAACAGAGCTAATTATTAGGAAGAATACATTAAAACACAGTTCTTACTGCACTTGGAAATCATGGACACAAAAAATCACGAGGCAAAAGCCAAATCCAGTTTCCAGAATAAGGTAACGAGGTCTGCAAGCACCAAATCACTGCAAAGGAATCTGGACCCTCTCTAATAAAAAAAGCTGTTTTACTTACTGCTTTATTCTTAAAAGATTCCCCAATGGCATAGACATCTTTAAACCTTCTTAAGAAAGAATTACCTCACAAATCTTCATTAATCTCAAAGTCTGACATCTTAAAACCATTCCCAAAGCTCTAAAGTGAATACTGGGTGGAGGATAAAGTTTGGTGTCTTCATTTACTGAATTGTTAATTAATCCATTTCAAACTAGGCCACAAAGAACCTGAGATTTGCTTCCTTTTCTTGATCGGTTTTCTGGCTAATCTTACCACTTGTAGAATATTACAGAAACATCCAAAGCCTAAAAAATGAATTTTTGAACTGTAACTATTCTCTGCTTATGAAAGCACTAATCTTTCTGAGATGGGCTCCAATTTCTTTCAATCACTCCAGCTTTTTTACCAGCTCATTTTATCTAGGATGAAAATTCAGCTCTTTTCATATGCAAATGGAAATAACTGCTCTATGAGGTCTTGAAGAATCCTTTCCTTTACATTTTTACTACCTGGTCCAAGGTTCTATTTTAAGAAGAAAAAGTAACTTTAGACTGCCAGCTACGCAGTTAGGGAAATGTTTAATTAGATGGTTTTTAACAGTTGTTTTTGAAACTACTTTAAAGTATTTTAACAACCTGTCTGTGTTGCCTCAAAATGACCTTTTACTCTGCGGGGTTTGTTTAATTTACAATATATTTTCCTCCTCACTTCACTCTGTAAAGTAACACAATAATATCTTGTAACCTGTTGTTGGACTCATTTTTCTTTCTGACTGTCTGGAAATTTCCCATCCCAGAGAGTCTTCTGGCAAATGCAGAAGAACTGACGTGGTTTCCTTCAGCACCAAGCCGTTCATCATCAGCTTCCCCGTGCTGCTGTCAGGGGTCCCAGCACACCCCCTCGGGGATCTGCAGCGCAGTGGGGAGCACCCTGAGCACTGGGAGCAGTGCCACTCGGAAGGCAGGTCCCTCCTGTCACGCCAGGAGCAAACGTGTCTGATGGGCGACATCAAAAGCATCTCTCCTGCCTCTCCGGCAGTTGTTCAGACAGAACCTACTTGATATGGAAAGTGGAATGCTGGCAGGAAATATGAGAAAAACACCTTCAGTGTTTAGTTTATAAAAGGGCTAATTTACTGCCTGTGTCTGTTTTAGCTTTGTATGCTGAGACAAGATTTCTTGGTGTGTGCAATAAAATCCCAAAGAACCATGGTAGAGACCAGGCATCTTACTGCAGCATATCACGGAAAAAAACCCCTACAAATCACATTAATTTCTTAAATAAGAAATTCTGTTTCTAACTAAAAGCCAGCATATGATTTAGGCATAGTTTTGTTTGTAATCAACCAATATTAATCTAGACTAGTTCAACTGCCAACACTGGAATTAGAATGGTATAAAAAACTTGAGTTAGAGGAGTATTAAAATACATGGCTAAAATTTAAATCTAAGCTCAAATATCCCTAAAGTGTTCTAGATGGTTTGGAGACTAAGGAGACTGCAGGCCATGCTAAAAATAACAAGTTTTGAGGGATTGGTTTCACAGCCTCGTCTTTTCCACCCTGAAAACTCATTTCGGTGGCTGTTACATAATTTAGCCTGAAATTCTGTCTCAGTGGAAGGCAACTCTCCTGGCTCTTTGGGGCGATGGGGTTCTGCAGGGTCACCAAGGGGACCCCCGATGCTCACGGATCCACGCTCCACATGATGCTCCTGTTCGATGCTTATATCTAATTTTTGATTGAGTTCTCTTAAAAAAAAACCTATTTCACCTTGTCTCTAGGCAGGATCAGGATTTCAATTGGGATTAGTGGTATAGGACAACACTCAGGAGATGTTTCAGATATTGGAAATGCAGTTAGAAAAAAAAAAAAAAAGGAAGTGAAATAGTACTGACCTAATACCTTCACCTTTGCAAACCAAATGGATTTGCCAGGAAACAAGGACACTCCTGTGCTTAAAGCTCTGCCACGAGTTGTCAACATGTGAAAACGGTGCGTGGTTAAATGTGCAGGCTGCATCACAGCAGGTAATTGTGCTGTTTATCAGGGATTCGGAATTCCAGGTTCCTTGCAGAGAACTGGTTTGTGTCTGAGCTTAAATAGCTGACTGCACACGTTCAGTTGCTGGGGAAAACTGTTTCCCTCTTCTACTTTCAATTTGGAAGTACTTATATTTATGGTGCATTTTTTTTACTCACTTGCTACAGCAATAAAAATTGAGCTTGGAAAGTTGGCTCTCTCTAAGTTTAGAGCTAAGGACTTTGAGTTTGTCTGGTTTGGGGTTTGTTTTTTTTTTTTTTATGGGATAAAATACTATTTTGAAATAGTAACTCCAGGAATTGTGCCTTTTCTCTGCTTTAAGTAACCCAATTCCAACTTTCTTCTATGCTTGTGGTGCAAGATAAACAAGAAATCTGTAGAACATTAGCTGAAAATGAAAACAGTAAATGAAATAATACCTCAACAGCTGCCTTTGCTCTTTCAAATTCCTCCTCCAAAGAGTGATTTCTGGAAAGAAGAGGTGCTCCCCAGCGCTGCTCCTTAGTTGATCGAGCCTAAAAAATAGAAGAATAAATCAGAAAGGGATGAGAGACTCTCTGCCCCATTTCTGAATTATTTCCTCAATTGCCTGGAGCCCCAAATGGCCTTTTCCTTGGGGAAAACTGGTTGTTTCCCTGCCTGAATTCCTCTGAATTCTCTTATACCGTAGCAGAGGGAGGCAGAGTGATTTATCTTCTGCAGATTTCTCTTTTCACTCAAGATGCGTGAAAGATAAAGAGACATCCTAGAAAAGGCAATGCAAGAGCTGGACTGCAAAGGAGAGAGTTGACTATTTGGGATAAGACTTTCAGCTTCGCTGTTCCTTCTCCTGCATTATAACTGTTGGAATTCAGTCCACTGACTACGCCCCAGGAAAAAACCATCTCATTTTCTGTGCACATTTTGTAGTTTTCTTTAGGTTTTCTTTTGGGGTCGCAATGGAGGGCCAGGTTTGCTATGGGTTTCAGTGGAAGAACAAATCCTTTTCACCATCAGCAGCTCTCTCTTCCGTGCCTTACTATGGGTCGATCCCATTGGAAGCACATTGCAAGTTTTTCCCTGTTCTTTAATTAAAAACAATTTATTTTTTTTTTTTTTAACAAAAGGCACTGCACAAAACCAAACAATGTTTAAGGATGGCATAGAAAAGCACAAAGTGGCCTGATCTTGCTAAATAGAGCTCTGCCTGCTAATCCCTTCCTTCGTGTTTGTCAAGAGGTTAAACTCATTAGCCACTTGCCTGCCCGTGGTCCCAACTGCATTAATTTACGTGATTATATTCTGATGACTGCACTTGTAATATTCAATTTCAATGAGCCCCATTGCTAAAAGACTCATTTTGCTCACATCAGACTCGCTGGGCTGTGTCTGGAATGTTTCCCTGCACTGCTGGGATGAAACATCCAACACATTCCCGGGTTTTCATGTTATTTTGTGTGCAGTGCAGGGTCACACACGTATGTCTGTGGTTGTACACATGTTTTTATACCTAGAAAATGGCATTCATTTGTCCATTTAGCCTTAAAGGTTCTGTTTTTTTCCCCGAGGTTTTGGTCTCTCGGGCAGAGACTGATGAGTGCGATGTACACTGGGTGGATGATACAGAGAGGGCAAGAAAACAACAATACAGCAGAAACTCAGTGAGAAGCACACAGGGGGTGGTGGGGTCTGTGTGTGCTGCTCTGTGTTGGCTCCTGCACTCTGCTGTGACAGGAAGCACAGAGAGCCTGCACTGAGGATCTGCTGTTTCTGCCTCACATCTGCTACCTCTGGTCCATGTCATTTGGAAAATACCTTTTTTCTTTGCTGAGGCCAGGAAGAGGTTTCAGGTTGTCACTGAAAACATACCAAGACCCAGTCCTATTCACAAACCAGTTGTTCTACTGATTAATAGAATTTACGCAGAAGAGATAACTGGTTCAAATCATTAATTTCTTTATGTATCACATGATGGTATTTGTGACTCAACACCCACAGGATCAAACTGATGTTCTACAAAGAATAAACTGAGGTTGTTTGGAATACATGTCTTTGAGGAAGGTGCTTGGATTTAATTTAAAGTTATCAAGAAACCTTAATGTTATTTCCAACTACCACTTCTTATTTTTCTCCAGTAGTTTAAAACACTTTTCAGTGCTCCTTATTTTCTCTGTAGAAAGATACTGTGATTTTAATCAGGTTTTAATGATATAAAGACACTGCAATATTAAATGATCTCACTATGAAACATTTCGTCCAGATGTCAACCTTTTCTTGTGTTGCTTTTACTCTCCCTCTTTATTTTTCATAGCCATACAGACAACCCAAGTGAGCCCCATATGCCAGTGCCTGTCTTGCTGTTTCTCTGTACTGAAATCAGGTTATCTCCTGCCCCCACTAATTGTCTCTGCTTGTACACACCCCTCTTGCCCCAGCACCACACAGGGAGCCCTCAGGTTGACATTCTCCCACATTCTCAGCCATTGATTCTTTCCAGACAGTGTTGTAAGTGGAGCCTGCATTCTTGTTCTGAAATGCATTAGAATACATTTTTGTACAGGTGTCTTGGGCACCAGCTCTTTTTTCTGCTCCCTTATTTACATTTTTTTTTTCATTCCACTGCTGTATCATATGGAAATTTTCTCAGGAATGGCTTGCATATTTATTTTCAGATCAATAACGCTGAAGATCATCATTTCTCCTTGGAATGACAGAAGAATTTCCGTGTGACTATAATTCCTAGTAAGTAAGAACTAAGGTTAGCCAGTCTTAATCTGTTTAATGGCCTCTCAATTTATGTTGTATGGGGCCAATTTTAAAATCAGAATACAGTATGTTAATTCGAGCATCTTGCAGAATATGACACAGCAACATTTATCAGCTCGACCTGTAATCTGATCAAAGAATTACATTTGTTTTTCTTGACACAGAATTCTGTTGATAGGCACTAATTATGTTCCCAGCCCTTCCATTATTTATGACTTGGCTCTTGCAAACAGTTTGATTACTTCTGCTTTTTACCCTTTTGTTTCCAGTGACTGCCATTCCTCAGGTCAAGGGCAATGCTGCAAATGCTGCTGCTCAGACTGAGTTGGGCTGCAGAAGGGGAGAGTGAACTTGTTGGCCATACAGACAATGTTGCATATAGACAATGGAACATATTACCTCCCTCTGCAGTTTGTAATTATAATATTAAAAAATAAATCTTCAAAAAAAGCCACAAACACCGTAGGATATCTCAGTACTAATAAAAGCATAACAAGGAACTTCCCAGAATGGCAGATAAAAGAAAAAACAGTGTCCATGCATTTTAAGAGTTAATAATAAGAAAAGTATGATGGGAAAAAAATGCAAGAGGGCCACATCCAGTGAGAGCCACCGTGGGAGCCTGTTCCAGCCTTCAGACACGGTTCTCCATTAGTAGTTCAAAGCTTGTCTCTTGGATTTTGTATCGATATAAGTGCTGGTAAACACAGGATTTCCTTAAGAAGATTGCATAATTTCAATGAAAATATGACCTAGTTACTTAGCATTTCACTTTGAGGAACTAAATCTACCGTCTCAAAGATGAGTGATGAGGTGATTGTCCAGGAAACTGCTGATGGAGAACTGCAGAAAGCTTGACAAGATGGACTCTTTAGGGTATGGCAGAATGTGCTGCATATGCAAAGTTACCCTTAAATGAGATAGACAGGACCTATAGAGGACAAAGTATGGAAAACATACGCTTTGATAAAAGCTCTGATGTGATTTCTTTTACAAGCACAGTAAGAACTCGGCCAAGATAGATGAGCCTGTTTGTTGGGAACTGACAACTCTGACAGTCCAGGTAGGAGCAGGATGAACAAACCCACTGAATTTCTAAGTAAACTGCCTAGAATGAGAACACATCCTCACTTCGGGTCATTTCTCTGCACTGCTAATTACCAGTTTAATATTTCATTCCTTGAAAGGACTGCAAGTTTGAAAAAAAAGTGGGTTGTGACAAAATAAAACGAAACATGAAATATACCAAAAGAACAGATAAGAATTTTATTCTCTGTTTCTTTTTCAAACTTATTCAACTTCATGTTTGTTTGAGTTTTTTATCGTGAAGTATCAGTCATTTCACAAAAGAGTATGGAGCATCAACTGACTGCACTTACACTGAGTGAAAAATGTGGATTTTTGGTTCTGCAGTTATTCTAGTGGAACATAAACAGGAAATAGACCATATAAAGTAGAGGTGTTATATACTAAATTTGTGAGTGCTTTTACAGAAAGCCACAGTATTTAAATTCTGTGACAGTCTACTTGATTTGCACAAGTTGAGCACAAATTTTCTGGAATTTAGATCTATTAGGCTGAGGAACAGTCTCCTAAAAAGGGGTCAGAGGCACTTCAAGACAAGATGGGCAAGATCTGTGAGAAAACACCATCCATTCCAAGGGGAGGATATTTTGCAATCATCTTTTACATTAATAAAATATATAAATCTATTGCAGACAAAGGAAAGCTATCATGTGAGGCTTTCCAGAGAGTAAAAAATCCCCTCCTGATTGTAATGTAGAGATGGCAGGGAAGTAAAGAATACTTTTTTCCCTAACAAAACCACATAAATGGATCTGATAACTGGGTTCTATTTCTACTTCCTGCAAAAAAGTTCATATTCTAAGAAAACACGTTTGGCATTTTAATGTCTCATTTTTCCATTTTCAAATGAGGCTATTATTTTCCATTAATTTCCAGATTTTCCATCTGACAGAAAGTTTTTGAAGTCCAGGCCTGAAAATAGCTGTGAAAGGGGAGAAAATTATTTTCAACTAAAAGCTAATCCACCAAACCACTCTCTTTTCCCCTGGCCAGTGGCAATGGCTGAAATATTTCAGTTGAAAAATAGGAAGCAGGAAAGGTGTGTGAGCAACCTGACCTATGTGAACACATAAATAAATGTGTGTTTGTATCTGTGTGTGCACACATAAAGACACACCTAAACACATACAACTCCTAGTGATAATTCCCACAAGGTTCTGTCCAACCTACAAACCTTCTGCCCAGAGCCCTCCGTACCAGAGCTGCTTTTCCAGGAGGAAAAAGTCCTTTGACCACACTGCTCTCCCACCTGTGGAGATGAACTACTAATGAATCTAATGATTCCTTTCTGGTTTCCTTTGCCTTTTCCCAGTTCTGGGGATTGCTGCTTTGATGAACAGGCCTTGAGAATAGATATGTTACTATGAATTTTCAAAGCTGGTGGAAGAGAAAAAATGCTGCTGTAAATTGCAGTTTGAAGTTTCTGCCTCTGTACAGGAGGGTCACAGTTCACTGCAGTATTAAACTGAATGTTTAAGGTGCTGTCATTAGGTTATTTTCGCAACATTAATTTCAAAGGTGTGCGAAGATTCAGCGGGATAAATATTTTTCCCTGATGATCTTGCAAATATCCCTTAAATAGTTCTCTCAGAATGTGACTGGTTAGCCAGTGGCACAATTCCTCCTTGCCTTGTTATTGCCAAATCTCCTTACCTGTATTGAAGGTGCAAGTTCTAATTCTGATGTAGAATCAGAGTCCAAGGCACTCTTGACATTAGTCAGCTCAGACTGTGGTCTGTTCTCTGTGGACCTAGAAACAATGCAGGTACAGACTCATCACTGCACTGAGACACACTGCCTTGTGCCTTTCAGGTTCATAAGCACACACTGATTAATTAGGGCATTTCTTTTAACTGAATTATCAAAAGGCACGTCTCAAAAGTGCCTGGACCCTTCTTAGTATCTTATACTCTTACACTTCTATTTCATAGCCAGGCAAAAGACGGTCAGGCAATGACACAAGACTGTGGCTGCAGTCAGGGTCTAAGAATCAACCACTGCAATATGGACTTCATCTTGGCACGTGTGCAGTTCCTGCCACAGTATCCTAACATTCTTTCTTCCTGGAAAATGAAAACCTGTACACCAAAATCAAGGCAACTGAGCAAAGTTTGTGTCAAGCTCTAAGCTGAGGAAGCGCCCAGAAAAAGGGCAGGTTAAAATACAGGATCGGCATCATTTGGTCAGAAAGCTTCTTCTGGTGTATGAAAATGCTAATTATGTCCATGCGTAATGTGGTGAATGCGTATTGCTTATATATCAGGACAGCAGCAGAATTAATCTTCATGAACAGTTCTCAAAGTCCAATTCTTTCCTCATTTACAACCCCTCAAGTTTAGCTGAACTGCATGAAAGAGGCAGCACTTGGCTTGGATGTTTTATCTTGCCTCTTCCAGTTGTACATTGAAATTCTGCCCTCTTGGTAGCAAAGCCAAAGTACACTGGATATCCAGTGAGTGCCAAATCACTGCCAAGTGTCCTGTTTTATTCATTTTACTCACAAGTTGGTATGGATTTGGATCATTGTAGAATGCCTCTGTAGAATTCTCACCACCATTTATTTAGTAATTGCACCTGCTACTTTTCACAACATTAAAAATTGATGGCAAAATGTCATTTTAAAGTGTACTTGCTTATGGTGCATTGTCCAAAATATGTGCTTGAACACATTTAATGCAATCATAACAGGTTTAATAATATGACTTCCCATCAAGCAAGCATTTCTATGATTTAAGAAAGCTGGAATGGAAATATTCTTGTAAGGAAGGCAAAAAGTTGTACCATAAAATCTCCTTTGATGGAACTCTAGATGAAGATGAAGTTCGCTCTGCAGAAGGGTGGACCTTGCTACTCCTGTCTCCATGAAAACTGACATCATCCCATTTCTCTATCTGTGTCTGAATATCAACTGAAAAATAAGAAAAGAAAATACGAATCTTTTAAAGAAACTACTGCAGAAAATTTTATCTCCTCTGTTAAATGTATGTTATAGAGAAAATGGTGCCACTAAAGACTATATTTTAGTTAAGATCCAATATACAGAAATGTTGTGTACGTTTCTATTTGATACGCTGTGAAAATATCTGGAAATACACCACATTTTTCTAAATCTGTTAGCATTCATGGTCAGAGTGTCAGTGGAACACTTGATTTAAAATCAATAATTTGTACACAATTTAGTCTAATTGTAAAAAGAAAACTTTTTTAAAGATTACCATTTAATAATGACTATGTAGGCAACTGATATTATTCAGTCATATGTTGGACTTGCTGTGCAAAAATCAGATGTTCAGCTCCTGTTTGAAGATAGAGGCCTCTAAAACAATTTCTGTGCTGATGAATGGAAAATTTTCTGCCTTGCTATAAATTACATTTACCTTGCAAATTTCTCAGTTGCAGTGCAAGTAATTCAGTTTGGATGGAACTAAATTAAATTCACCTTTTCCAAAGCTTGTCGATAGATCAGGCTTGGCAGGATATTGAGCTGTTTTGGGGACCTTTTTTTCTGTCTGTATAAATGTATCTTTCTTGTCAAGGATGGATTGTTTTTTCTCTCGTATGCATAGGTAAAGCAATGTTTAGAAATATATTGTGCATTTCTGACACCTGCAGTTCTGAAAAGGACAACTGTGTATGGGCTGCCTCTCCTTTATGTCCTTTCCAGTTTCTCACCATACCACTGTAGATTTTCCTACCATTTGACTTGCCCTGACTAAATTCTTCTATTCAGAGAACCATTTCAAAACTTTTTTAGCGCACTCAGTGACAGTTTAACACGTAGAACGCCTAAAGCAAAGTGTAAAATAGTGTTTCAAGATTACAGTGCTTCAATTTATAAGGCGGAGCAAAGGTGCTAAAATGGGGTGCAACAAAAAAATGTGGCGTTGCTCATTGTTTTGTGATAATATCCGGGAGAAACTTGTGCTAAGAAAGGCTATGGAGCACTGATAAAGTAGCTGCACTCTTACCAAAGTCTAGTGAAGACTTGTCTGCCACTCTGACAGCCTGGACTTTGTGCTCAGAATCCACACTGATAAGGTCAGGGTTGTCTGTCTTCTTTCTGTGGGTTGAAGCTTTTAAGCCTTCACTTCTTGATGGAGTCTCTGATTTCTTTGCTTTGTTTTGGGTTTGTAAGACAGGTTCACTGAGATCCAAGAGATCCAGACCTGCTGATAATACTTAGAGACAAAACGTTAAAATTCAGGGTTGGCTTAATTAAAAAAATCTCACTTTTAAAGATTTGTTTAAATTGGTAAAAAAGTACTGATGTGTTTGCATTTGACTAGAGTAGGTGTGTGTTTCCTGCTAAAGGCGGTGACCAGCATATTAAAATATGACTGGGGATTAACTAATGCAGTTTAACAGACTTGCATAAAAGGTTTTTCCTCTGAAAAGTCTTAAAGATCTCTGAGGTCTTCGGGCTGTGGGTGTCACAGATTTTCCTCTGTCGTGAGGCTTTCCTGTACAACTGAGCTTTTAGATAAGCTTTGCTTTAATCTTATGATGTATCAAGTACTGGTAACAGCTGCTTAGGGCGTTCCTGTTGTGCCAATGCCTTTTGGGAAAGAGCTGGAGTAGACATCTTCATAGGATAAACATGTGTTATTTTGTTATTGGATAAATCTAATTAACCTCCCCAATCTGGTAGATTCAAGGCAAGTATAATCTACAGATACTTTTTTACAACAAACACCATTCTTAAACAACCTGAAATAGTTCTATTCATCCCAGTAATACCTTTAGCTGTACATAAAAGGAAAAAATATTATTTACAATTGCTATTTAATTAAGTGTTCTGGTTTTTGTTATTAGAAATTGCATATTGCTTTAGACACATATTAATTACATGTGAAGATAATCAGCCAGCTGTCAATTATTCAATTAATAATTTGCATGTATGTAAATTTTAATTAAATGGCTTCTAGCAAGCCAAGTCATTTTGTGAGGTGGCAAGAGACCAGAGTGGTGCTCTGCTGATTTTATCGAATCTCTGCTGATCTGCTCGACTGCAGCGATTGCCTTTGCACAAATACTGAGTAGGAGGGGGACAGTTTCTAAAAGTACCTCCAAAGGACAATATATTTCAAATAGAATTCCGTATAATTCAAGAGGCTTTCAGGATTCTCTCTTACTTTTGATTATCTTCTCTACGACCTCATCAAACAAAAAGGAGCTGAGAAATGTGTTAGATCCTTTCACTAACAAGGTATCCAAACTCAGCCTGGATTAACTGTTTCGATATCTCTTCCCTTTTTCTCTGTTATCCCATCCAAGTTTTTAATTAAAAATAGTCTTTCTAGAGTAAGGAATGGGTTTGATTAAAATCAGACTAAGTGTGGCTTTCTCATAGGTTAGAATTTTGCAAAAACAAATACTGAGAATTGGTCAAACTGAAAGGTACATTCTGTGAGACCATAACAAAATCCTTCTATTTCAGCCTCAAAGGTCCACTGAAAATGATGTGCTCTGAATCACATCAGATTTACCCCCAAATATAAGGAACAAATTTGTTCTCTATGAATAGTTTGGGCAATTACAATTCAACACCGGCTTGTGATTTTGTGCTTATTGTAAAAATAATCAAGAAATCACTGGACAAAAAATGTGCTGCCATCGAGATAACACTAAAATTAATTCTCTCCGGTGAGGGATAGTAAAGATTGTGGTTTACCTGCAGTGTTCGAAGTTACTGGCCTTGCAACAGCTTCTGGTTTAGTTTCACAGAGAAAGTCGTCAATGGAGGGGCTCAGGAGGGGTCTGCTCTCCTGCTGCTCATTCACCAGCTACCAACAAAGAACCCCGGGGTCACACAGTGCTCTCGGGAGGCAGAATCCAAAGAAATAAACCACCCTCACAATATCACCTGCTTTATTTTTGGTTGTGAGAGTAAGACATTGCAATCAGAAGGTGCACTAATAGAGCTGGCTTGAAAATAAAAAGACTTTAGTTACTCTTTTGGGGCAAAATTACATTCCCGTTTTACAGACCACGCAAAAATAAAGCAGCGAGATGATTTTTCCTTAGCGATTGTTGCATACTATTGCTTATAGGGCTAAAGTATACAAGGCCTGATACAACTCCCTCCAAAGCCATGGTGGAGTTGGCCTTCTCCACCACCAGGAGACTCAGCAGGGCTTTTTTAGCATTTGGAAGTGGCCTTTTTCCCCCCACAGGTAACGTCCCTCCCCACACCCCTCCCCACAACAGCATCTCATCCAGCAAATACGCATTAGCCCATTGAACAATGACCTGCTGGGACAGAAAACACTTCTCTGCCATACAGCGACATGGGGATGACAGTGGATGGAGCCTGGGGAGAGCAGGAACTCCCTGCACGAGCTCTGCCTGGGGGAAGGCTCACAGTGCAGTTGGGTTTATGAGCAGTTTTCCAATTTGATTGTAATTGCATGAACGCGCTGGTTTTCTGCTACCTAAAAGAAATCCCTGCATTACAAACTATTTAACATATCGGGGATTAATAAGACAAAATAGTAAAAGCCTCTGAAATGAAAGTCCCCTCTTTGCCATCTATCTCTGATTGGAGGACCAAGACCTAAGGTGAGCTGGAGGGATGTCTGATGGTGTGTCCTGCATTTACTTTATCTTAATAATGTGAAAATGTGTCTTCCCTCTGTTGCTTTTGTCTGGAGCTCTTTCAGGTTTATTTTACCCTCTCACCATTCTGTTCTTATTCTTTTTACATTGTTGAATTTTCAAAGTTTTCTCTCAGGTACATTTGAATTTTTAAATTTAGGATGCTAACATGGACTAAAACTGGCAAAAAAGGGTATTTACTCATCCTCATATTTGTTAATTACTGGCACTGAGCTACTCCAGCAGCAGGATTACCTCTGGAGTTATTACAGCAAACCAGCCGTTCAGGACTAGATTTGTGTATTGCAAAGTTGCAGCAAAATACCAGAGCTGCTGAAATAAAAAATCCACTGTTTTGAGGGATCAAACACTTGAGCTGGTCCCTAATGCTGGCTAACTGTATCTGTGCACAAGGGCATTTAACTCCAAAGCACCCAAGATCGCCCACTGCAGACAGTGAAGAACAGGAAATCTGCAGAGCAGCTGGAAAGGCAATTTTTTGCCCAAACCTGTTGCTGATGTAAGAGGGTAAACTGGGGGAAGACCAGCAACAATGATAAGAATCAGAGTCGTGGTGGAGAAGGAGATGAGAATGAATAAAGATCTGATTTTTTCCAAGGTCCAACTGAAGTACGAACTCTGATATTTTTTTCTTTTCAAAGATGGTTATCATGTCCATAGAAATATCCTTATTACACTGTTTATATAAAGAAGACCTGCTCTGTAACATGCCTTCATTAGTTTGATACCAGCAGTGGATTGTTCAAAACACTTGATGGAACTCTACATACAAACTGAAAGAAGTCTGGTGGTAATATTGTCTTCATCGGCAAACAACAACCTAACTTTTGCTAAGTTGTGTCTTCTTTCTGCTGCATTTGCAGCATTTTTGTTTAATTGTAAAACAAATAGGTTCCTCTTCTCCGACTCTCTGAGTTTGTGAACTAATACAGAGAATTCATCAGAGATGGGCCACCCAAATGATCAGCAGAATAAAACTCACATTTTATAGGGAGACTAAAAGAGTTTGGCCTGCTTAGGCTAACAAAATGAAGATTGAGTAGGAATATAGTTATTCTTCATGTATACATAAAGGGAGAGTGGTTAGATGACACCAGAGGAGGAAAGTTATTTCAACTGTCAAGAAATGTTGGCACGATAACAAAGAGTTCTAAACAAACCATGAATAGGTCTGGTCTGGGCATTAAAAGAATCTATCACAGCAGTGAACTGCATGAACAGTGGTTTTTTTAGGGTACAGGGACAAAATGGCTTTTGCCAAGCTTTCTACTTAACTCTTTATGATGGGATGGCTTTTGAGAAGTGGTCTGTGACCCAGAGGATCCCTCCTAGTCTTGTGTCCTGTGCCCCCATGACTAAGGACTAGAAGCTGTATGAGTGCCTTATTAAAAGGCATATTCCCGTGAAAAATAATCTGCTTTCAACTGAAATATTTGGGTCAAAACAGAGAGCAAATACATCACCATGCCTACTAATTTCCATAAATACAAACTCCATATGTGTAGCAACAGGACTTACTAGAAAAATACTGTTTTGATGTGAAGCAGACATTTAGTGATGAATGAAGCCTTAACAAGTTAGAGTGCCATGAGCTGGCGTTTTTTCTGCTGGTAAATGGGCAGTGGGGGAGGTTTCTGGCACTCCTGTGTAAGCAATGCCACTTGTTAAGCCCCTGGTCTCACACGTGGAATTTTATTTTGCTGCCTCACACATTGTACCCAATTTATCCCTAGTTTAACTCTGCTCAAGTTATTAGAGTTATATCAGGCATGAATTTGGAGTAGTGCCATAAAAGATTCATGAGATGAAAACCATGATCTATATTAAACTAATAATTTATGGTCCTCAAGCACCTTTCGGGTGAAAATCACAGAAAGCTTTAAAACATTCATGAATCAAGCCTGGCACCAGCGCAGTGTTATCTCTTCCTTGCAGATGAGGGAAGTAAAGTGAAATGAAGAAAGTCACCCAACATCAGCAGGCGCTGGAGGAAGAGGCGCTGGGAACAGGAGCCAGACAGGCGGCGCCGCTTCGGATTTACGCGCACGGAATCTGGGCACACATCGAGCAGCACAGACTCAGCCTGGGAAACGGGGGGTTTCTGAGCACTGATTTAGCCAGTGAGGGCCATAAACCCTCATAGCGTCTCTTAAGAATTTAAATCTTCTCTATAAAATTCAGTTTAATTAAAGAAGGAGCCCACACACTCCTCTAACTGAGGGATTTCTAAGATCTGTGAAGGGTGATATTCCCCACTATCAATACATCTGAAGAGACTCATTCATGGTATAAAATACTCCTAAATTCGAATGAGTTTTCTGGGGCTGATTCTGCTGTTGAGCAGAACAGCAAAAAGTGTTTTTCTCACCCCAGTATTGCTGCTGGAATATTTTGTTCCTCAAAGCATATATATAGGGCTTTGGGAGAAACACTGGGAGAGTCAGAAGTGTCATCTGGTGGCTGATATCAGCCCCACTGCTTCAGTGTGCTCAGATGACCCTTCCACCCCTTTTTGTGCACTCTCACTGCATTCCTGATCTTTGTCTGTTTGCAGTGCACAAAGCACGCTGGTCTGTTTCTTTTTTTTTTTTTAAATACTAGTAGGGCCTAACATAATGCCAGTCTTTAAAGATAAATTATTTCGACTCCGGACTGGGGTGGGGGGTTCCAGTCAGACATAGGCAGCTAATTAGCACCTATGCTTTGAGCACACAGTGAACTAGTTCTCTTAAATTGAGTGCCAAAATTCCCTCCATGCTCAATAGAGAGAGATAAATGCCTAGAAAAGCAATTCCAGGGGGAGGTTCTGCCTGCCTAATTTAGGCTGTCCCTCAGGAGGCTCTCAAAGGCACCTCGCTTTCCCCCTGGCTATGTATGGAACTTATCACAGAAGGGCTGGTTCAAGAGGCACCGAAAATTTAGACGTAAACTCGCTACCCCGGTCCATTGGATGGGATTTGGGACTGGATCCATTTTGTCACCTGAGGCTGACTGAGCTACTCATGGCAGTAGTTTAGGAAGACCCAAACTACCACTGGGTACAGTTCAGCAGCAAAGCTGCTCCTGGGCACTCAGGGCTTTTCCTGTGGTTGGGCTGCTGACTGTGTGTTTGCAAGGCTCACGGAGTGCTAATGCACACGTGGCCATGAGCATTTAACTCAGATTTTCTACTGGAGAAATTGTATTTTTGAACTTCACCCTGAGAAACTTGTCTGCTCTTTGCGTGAGACTGGACAAACTGGTGAACAAGTCACATCAACTCCAGTGGGTTACGCTAAATAAGAGACATCAGCTAATTTCAATCACTAATTATTTGTACGACACATAGCTCTGGTTTCTTGATAGATTGGTTGTCTGCACACTTTGGTGCAGCATGATCTTTGGTGGCACTCAATAGGATGAGAGGAAACAAGTCAATTGGTTTCCACTACCTCTGGCTCTTTCTAAAAAGTGCTAAATGGGAAACACAACTAGAAACTGAGGTTATTGTTCTCTAGAGCATAACTGGAAGCACTGATCAGACAGCTGAGTGCGTGGATCATTATCTTGGCATAATGAGAATAGAAAGACCTCCTTTTTCTGCCTGCAGAAGGAGGTTAGGAAGGGGAACTCCTGAAAAAATCAGTAGTTCTCATGATAAAAGTTCAAATTGCATGAGTTATGTTTTCCTTAACTCAACTTTTCTAGTATGTTTATAAATATTTCACAATCAAAATCAACTGCCTCACACACTTTATTTACTCTCGCATAGTACATGTGATCACTACTTGGCTTTTCGCATCATCCCTGTGCCAGGGTGATACTAATTCTTTCTGTGTCAGTGTGAATTTATGCCCCAGTGAAGCTGATGTGAGAGCCAAATATTTAGTTGCCACAAGAACAGAGAATCAATTCCCGTGGCACGAGGTGTGACCGACTTCCACCTCCTGTGGATTGTGGGAAGCTCTAAAACAGACAAACTCTTTACAGCCGCTTGCAAAGAGCACTGGTGGTGCTGCCTCTCTGAAGAGCAGACTTGCTCAGCAGGTGACCACCCATACCCTGTTTCCAGCAGTAGGAAGTGTGTGGAGTGGCCTGTGAATCAGAGGTGACAACATCTCACCTGAAGTCACACAAGCCAAGTGGCCCCCAGGGGCTCCAAGCAAGCAGCTGCCAGGGGGTGTGTGAAGCCAGGGCAGTGGTGAGAGGACTACTGCAGCCACTGCACTGGCTATTTAAAGCCACGTGCCCACGGTGTTGTTTAAACTGTGCCCTTGATGTCTGAGTTTATAATTATGTGTGTGTTGTGTCACCATAAAGAGCAGTTACATTGCTGGGTGACAATTCTCGCCACAGCAACGTCCCACCCGTGTTTCCAAGTGCTGACAAGTCGGGGTGTTGTGTTGCAAGGTAAAAGTAAATATCTCACAATTCAGGACCTCCTTCCCTCTCTTCATCCTGGTCTGGCTAAAGGAAACTTCTCATGGGAGTTGTGTCTGGCTGCTGCATTTTGGCCTGGCTCCAGCAAAGCACTTCAGTGCACTCTGCAGAGCTCAGGGTCAAGCAGAACCTTGACTGTCCTGCTGGATCAGAGCCATGGGGGAAGAGGAGGAAAGTCGCTCTTGTCATATTTTGACCATGACTGACAGTTTGGCCTTTGCTGGTCTTACAAAAATGGTGTTTATTGTGAACCTGTTTCATTAATGCCTGCGTGCTCCATGCACTTCTTGAGTTAAAGGAAGCTGTTTTCTAAAATGGAGAGCCTCCCCCTCCTGGGTGTTAGAAGGTTTTATTTATTTATTTTGCCTCACTTGGTTATGGATTATCTATGTGGTGTTACCTTGTGATTCGTGTTTTAGCCTCCTCCTTTCCCCATATCACTATCTGGACTGGGGAACTACTCTACAACAGCGATCAAAGACAAAATTAATTCAATATCATGGATATTGACAGATCTTTGCACGTAATAGAGTCACTAAGAAGTTACAGTGTCCCTTTAAACAAATGATTCCCTACAGAAGCACCTACTCTGTGCTCCTCAAATGGCCTGCCAGTTAACTGAGGGATTAACAAATCTGACAGGGACGCTGAGTGAAAACAGGTTGGGATGGGCTTGTGGAACAGGGAGGAGACAGAATCCAAAGGTACGTGTTGAGAGAGCCCTGAAGAAACCTCTGCTGAGGGAGTGTCACAATCGTACCTCCAGGGAACTCTTCACGCTACCTTCTGGTTTCTGCATCACTCATTGAAACTCCTCCTTGTGTGGGAACTCCAGCTGAAGAGGAAGCTTGACTTTGAGACCCACAGTTCTCAAATGCTCTTACAGAAGGTGCAGAGGACGGAAACTACAGAAGTGCTGCTTCACTCGCATTGCAGGTGATGCATCTGCAGCCTTAGAGCATCTCTGGGAGCACCTCTGATCTTTGCTTACAAGCTATTATAGAAGGATTTAATATTTTTCTCTCGCCGAAAGGAAAGAAGACTGACAGCACACAGAACCCAGCTGCAGGTACAAGTTCTTTGTGAACCACCAGTGACCCAGGCTAAGTTCAAGAGTCCGAGCAGTACCAAATCTTCATGTTATAGCAGCTTGAAGACTCAAAAGATGAGGATGAAAGAATTAAAGATATCAAAGATATCGGAGGTTCTTGCAGAATTTAGTTATTGTAAAGCTTATGCCATTCCTACTGATCTTCAGCTGTGTTGAAAATGCCCTGTTTTCATTTCCCATTCAAAAAAATTCCTCTTTTACTCTACCCCTGCTGTATCTTTGCATGTAATAACTTTAAAAGCACATGCATTTTTCTTGTCCTTTCTGTGCTTTACTCTTTTCAAACAAAGCTCTGCAGCATATTTAGAGTAAGGCTGTGGATGGGTTACTATGGCCAGGTGTAGGAAGCAGGTAAGAGGTTCTTGTTGTTATTGGCTTTGCCATGCAGGGACCTGTCACGGTGTGTGTGGTTGCTTTGGAATGTTCTTTGCAGGTTGAAGAGCTCGAGACTCATCAGCTGTTTGTGAATTGCAGTTCAGCAGAACAGTCTCACTGATAAACACGGGGGTCAGTGACTCTAGAACTGTGGGACATGATTTGCACCTCTTGAACAGGACGGTCTGTCCCTACTGAGAGCATGAATGAAGAGCCAACAATTTTCTGCACAGTAACTTCTATTAATTCATACAAAAAAAGGGTTAAACTGGTATATTATGTTATTAACAAAAACCATTTTGTCCAATCTTTCTGTCCTTAAGGAACAGTAAAGCATTTTACATTGTATGAAACAGTGTAATAAATTTTTTTTACTTTATTAAAAAATGACACCATCAATTCCCATGGTAATTTCAAATTAAAACCGTTATTTCATGGAAAAATGTATTTAATTTATGTGACAGAGAAATCTATATTACTTTAGGCAAGCAGCCAATTTATGAGTTTTAAGCATATTGTCAAGACAATTTTATAGTACTCATGAGAATATTTGTGCTGAAATTAGAGGTAAAGAACCAATTAATATTTGTACTGCTAAGCATACACTTTTTTTTTTTTTTCTCTTCATGTATTTACCCTGCTTTAATAATATATGGAAAAGAGTTACCAGTAGGACTTAGGAAGTGTCTCTAGCTAAACTACTCAAAAATTTTATAATAAATCCAATGAGAGAGATTTGAGATGTATGGAAAATACTGTTAAGGAATTTATCAGGAATCCTTTAAAAAAAATCAAAAAAATAGGATCTCAAGTCTAGTTGTCCTAAGATCAGTGATGAAATTGCCACTTTTCTCAGAGGGCAAATTGGAATGTACAGTGAATTACTGTAGTCCAAACCTAGACAATGACCATAATTAAAACTGCCATGATTTTTGCCTTTTTTTACATTAATCCATTTCACTTAGTTAAAATGGAGCGAATTCTGGTTGTCTGTAAAAGACAATGAGGCTAATTACATTCACTGTAACATCCCCCATTCTGTTACAATGTTATTTAGTAAATATTTATGGAGTGGGCTGGAAGTCAGAGCCAGTCTAATACTAAGAAGCTTAGAAAGAACATGATTGATTCAAATGGGTCTGTCAACTTTACACGGAAAACTGTGATTATGCAATAAAATTCATGTAGTGAGCCCTTGATACACACATCAGGAAATCTACTAACAGCATTGGGAGCTGAATATTAGCTATCTTTACTCTGTTTCCTTTATAAAATTGAATGGAAGCACTTGAAAACATTCTATTGGGGATTATTACAAAAAA
>VWZG01008631.1:9468-36506 GCA_013396735.1 Grallaria varia
TTTGTTTGTTTGTTTTTGGTTTTTTGGTTTTTTTTTTTTAGCTTTAGATCCATAATTACTTTGGTGCTCTGCTAAGGTAGAAGATTTTTGGTAAGATGACAGGCTGGAAAAGGCATCTTCGAGAGGAGTTTGACTTTGAAACCCAAAGTCATTTCAGAGTTGAAAGGCTACAGACTTTATACAACCTTTACGAGAGATGAGAAAACATCACCACAGACCTGATCCTACTAGCAATGAATCTGTTGGATAGCACATAGCCTGCACAATAGACAACGTGTTCGGAAATTGAATATAAAAGAGCTGCAATTTTGCACAAGACCAGTATGTAACAGATGATTTAAACATACTTACAGTATGGGTAGTTCCTGTTAGGAACATATTTGTCTTTTATAATGATGAGAAAATAGATTTCTTAATATAGAACACACACTGTCCAGCTTTTTCCTTATGCTGTTACATATTCATGAGAAAGCCTATCAGCACTACCCTATCAGAGAAAAATTTGTGTTAGAAAGAAAAATCAAATGCACAGCATCTAAACTATTCACTGTAACCTTAGAATATGTAATCTTAGATAAAAATAGATTATGGTATTTTTCACCACCTTATGGTACAACATAGGTCTTGCAGTTAAGATCATTAAAAGGTTAAACACCACCCTCCCCACCAGCCATGGAAGAGTGAAGTCAGTGTAATTTTATTTTAAAAGACTGAAGATTGTTTGTGTTTGACACCATTATACATGTTAAGCAGTCTTTCAGGCATGCATTTATATTGAAATTTGACACAAGATTTAGTCTTGGAAACTGTGCCCAGTTCCTGCCAGTTCAGAATCTGTGGGATGTCAGACAAAATATTAATATTCCCAAAGTGTGCCCCTACATTGTCTGATCCAAGATGACTACTAAACTAAAATCCTAGTAAATTAAATAATGTCAGCAATATAAAACATATAATTTATATCCATTTGAACTTACGATACCCTTTTGATTAATCATTCCTGATCTATTGCACATCAATAATTAAATGTCTTCCAGAAATGTCAATGCTTATCAGAAAATGACTTAGTTGGGAACACATTAGCCTTATAATTTACCTAATATTCATCTTTAATGCCTGAATTTATGATCCTATTTCTTATAAAGATTAGTAGCGAATTACATGTTTAAAACTTAGATCTTGATCCTGCAGGGAAAAAAATGGTGAATAATGCTCTGAAGAGCATCTGAGATATGTTTCAAAGGATTATGGAACAAATGTTCTACAAAGAACTATAGGAATAACTGGTAAATAACGAGTAAATAGGGTAACATTAAAAAGAAGTCTAAAGAATTTTCTCTCCAGTAGCAACATAATTTATGCAGTTGCCTACAACCAGGGTGAATTACCATTCTTGTCTTTCAACTGGAATGTATCAGGCTAGTCATGAAGAGAAATATGGTTTTTAAATTATCAGTTAGATCTTGTCCTGCTTTGAAAACAGAAAGAATTTTTTTAAAGATGAATTGTTACTATTTTGAACAGCCACTGTGCAGAATTGACTTTGAAGAGAACTAACCTTGTAGATGGATTAATAAAGGGATTTGGCATTTATAGGACTAATATGAAGATCTCCAACTGAACAGAAATACTTCAAGGCATCCTGGGGTTAGGAAGGAACTTTCCTTTAGAGCAGCTTATTCCATAATTGTCCACTGTGGGAGTTTTAGCACTTTTCTTCGAGATCTAATACTCTCCACTGCTGGAAACAGAAACACTGGGACAGAAATATAATTGTGTGGCTCAAATTTGGATTTTTTTTTTTTTTTTTTTAATGGCAAAGGCTTGTCTATCCATTAAATTTTTTTGCAAGAATTGCTCATACTTACTTTGAGGGCTCAGACCAAATAACAACTCAGCACTGCTGAGAAAGCTGTAGGTGTAGCTGCTCTCCTGGCTGCTGCCATTAGTTAAGGCCACTTGTCAGTCAACTCTCCATAAAATGGTTCCATTTGACAGGGTGTTTGAAACGAATGGCACTGGTTGTAGCTGGTCTATACCATTTACACACAGAGCAGATGAAGCTTTAAAAATACAGTGGCTCTCATACTCAGGAGTTTCATATTTTTAATAACTAGGAGAGAAGACATACAAATTGCATGCCTGAGAACATAAATAGTTTCCTACTCATTTATTTCTCAAGTGTATTTTTGGTTATATTAATCAGAAGCAGACCTAAATTCTGTCACTGTCAACATACTTTTGGAATATTCTTTTTTTTCCTCCTTTCCTGTTTCTCAACCTGATGAGAAACCCCAAGTTGGTCGTTTTTGCTGTTGCTGCCGCTGAAGTTCTGGGGGTTATTCATCAGAAAATGTCAGGACAGGCAGAGATGTAGCTAATGAAAATGGAAGTCATTATTGTCTTGTCTGTATTCTCCTCATCATAAAAAAAATATATCTACTGCAAACATTCCTATTTTGTAAAAGGAACCCAAGACATGAAAATCTCCTGAGAAATAAATATAGATATAAGCATCACACCTTCTAGCCCTGGGGATTAAATATTCTGATGCTTTGAGGAGCGTATTGCTATTTTCTCAACTCTGAGCATGAAGTACTGCAGGCACTGAAAAACCTTTATTAAAAAAAAAAAAAGAGCAGCATAGCTGCCATCCATAGCCCTGGTGAAGGCTCAGGAGACTGCAGAACTGAGGATTGTTTTCAAGAGATCCATGCAAGGAGTGTGAGTTGTAGAATGAAGGAATGGGCTACAGGTATGATTATTACAAACTTCTGTGTTTTAGGTGTAACAGAAGGCTTCACGCATCTTTATGTTACTACTAGGGCAATCTATTGCTAACACTTCAAACCTAGCATAGACTTGTTTGTCAAGTAGGAGCTGTGACAGGTCTGAAAAAGGGGTAAGAAAAGCTCTCATGTGTCTCTCTTCTCCTTTGTCAAAGACAGTTTCAAAGCCCAGAAAAAACAAATAATGGCTCTCACATTTTATATTGCTATTTCTTCTCTCAGATGAAACCTGGTCAGATCTCCACATCACTGCCCATGATATACAGTACAGACTGTGTGCCTAAGCAGAAAAAGAAACTGATAGAGAGTCGGGAAATACAGCAAAAGGCATTGTTCCATAGTATAAAGAACACATATAACAGAATTAAAGAGAAAGGTAGAGGGCGTATTATGTATGATTTCTTTTTTTTTTTAAAGACTTTATTGTAAGAGATTAGGAGGAACCGCTGATATTCCTGGAAATAATATCTGTGTGAATTAGACAATACGGAGTCCAGTTCTACCACTGATGTGGTTTGGAAAATCTGTCCTTGATTGTGGTACATTTTGCCAGTGATTGTGACTGTATTTCTCTGAATTTCGTCTAGCTTCCAGTCGTTAAATACATTTGCACATCACACTAACATCACACTTCTGTTCTTTGGGCAAGTACTGCTAATCTAATAACCTGGTTCTTTCTCAACCATTTTCTTGAACAATTGAACCAATTAAGATCCTTTAGAAAGCCACTGCAAGGCTCTCACCTGTGACCTTCCCAAATTGCTGGTTTCCTTCTTGTATCATGGACTTCAGAACTAAACACAATATGCCAGAAGCGGTCATACCAAATTCAATATCTGAAGTTGGTAATAATATGGCAGATCATATTAGCATCGCCATTGCCTTGGGAGATTACACTCATCTGATATCTGCTGTGATTAAGAGATGCAGAATTGCTCTTTCTTCTGATAACATAACCCAACCAAAGGAACACTACTTATGCTCCTTCTCTTCACCATTTGAACTCCACCTCTGCAGGGGGAGGGAATATTTTGTCCTACTTACTGCAGTCTCACATTCATCCCTTTGCTCACCTGTCACAAGTTTGTTCTAATTAAAGAAAAAACTTACCAGTCTGACACTCAAAAAATACAAGGCTAGTTGAAATTAGTTGTCTAACCCCAACATAACAAGGAAATCTCAGGGCTTTATATTAAACTGGAAGGCACTCACTCAGCCCTGGCAAAATAAAAATACCCGTATGAAAGAGGAGTTCTTATGACAAGGGCTGCCAAGACAGAGAATGAATAGGTTAGGGAGATTAAAAGGAGTTTGTCATTCGTACAGAGCTTTTCAACAAATTGCTGAACTGATATTTAAAGGCTACAGGAAAAGTTTTTCTACAGGCAAGGAAAAACGTCAGCAAATTACAAAATTAAATGCCATGTAACTTGAAAAATTGTAGGCAACTGCCCAGATATTTTACAAATGGATGAAGGCAGAGATTATAAAGAAAAAACAATGCTGTGTGCCCAAGACAACTCTGTAAAACATAATGCTCCCTTCCTCCATAATGTGGGTAGCAGATTCACAACCTAAAGAATCACTTACTGACAGGCTACTGACATATTTATGGCCATTGGTTGGGCACAGCCAGGCAAGGGATCAGGTGCAAGCCCAAAGACCTCCACAAGGATGATAATAAAGTGTGGACCCACAAGAGAGGGAAGCTGAATCCAAACCCCTGTGCCATGACAGTGACCATCCACCACCAGGAGATGCCCATGCAAATTTCTGCAAACTTTTGAAAAGCTGAATATCTCTTGAGGACTGTTGTAGGTGTGAGCAGCGTTTCTTTGTACTAGGACTCCAAAATAAAAGAAATGTGAGTCTGAGGCTAGTAGAATCTCAATCAACCCACCAAGATCATGTGGATCAGCATGAGCAGTGCTGAAAGCAGCAAACCTCATTGCTGATTTGGAGTGCTCAAAATTGATGAGAGGCACTTTAAAGCTATGCAAAAAAACCACTAAACAAGTATTTCACACTGAATTGCAACATTTTAACAGCTTGGAAAAGCTGAAAATACATGGTTTATAGGATTCTGCAGGCACCTGCTCAGGAAGGGATATTTCAAGTGTGTACACTCCTCTCCTAACTTTATGTAAACAGCAAAATACAGGCCCACTGCAGCACATTTCCTTTCTTCTCTTCTGAAAAAGGAAATCTCTAACAGTTTGGGTATGATCTGACATTTGAAAGCTTGGCATTTCTCCTTCTAGTTTCAAAGGTAAAGGAAAAGCTATGGGGTTTTAAGTTACGCTACTGAGCTCTCTTTTTTAACATTTTAAGGAAACTAAGCTGCAGGGGCTACATTGTAACTGTTTGTGTAATTTCTAATTTGACTGAAACTTTTTTTTTTTTTCAAAACATAAGTTATTTTATATTTATCAGAAAAAGGATTTTAAAAATGCCTTATCCCTGCAGAGCAGAAGAGCCTACATTCCATACCACCCCCTTCACTCTTCTAGTCCTTTTTAACCACTTGTCATTCATTGTCCTCAGGGTGCTCATTAATTCTGAAGTTTAAAAGATATCCATCAGCAGTATCATAAATTCACAGATACCTACAACAGGAATGTCTGTCTCTCTCTAAGCATGACTTTTTTCTTTTATAGTTTAACCTCTGTGATTAACTCACATTTTGTGTCTTGTGGCATCTTTTATGCAAATGGAAGGATTTCTCATAGAAAGATCTTTACTTAATATTTAACACATCCTTCCTTGTTGCTTCAGAGCACAGTGGCATCACATTGTCTATCTGACAGCACAGTAACTATGCATGTGAATAACGAGTAAAACATGTAAAAATGCTTGTATATTGGTGGAGTTTCACTGCCATGTTTGGATCAAGTAGGCCAGAAGAAGGTTAAAGCTTCTCAAAAACAGTTTGCAAAGTTTTAATTAAATTTTCAAGCCATTAGATAGGGACTTACAAGATGTGATTACTGTTTAAACCATTAATACAATTTTTCACCCAAGGTCAAGAAAAAAAATGATATAGGAGATTATAAAGAGTATTAGAGTGGCTCAAACAGCAATATAATTTAAAAAAAACCCAAAACATTGCATATTTTTGTAGATGTCTCAAGTTTCATGAAGTGGAAAATTTTCTGTTCCCCTATCCCCAATAAAACGCTGCCCCCAAGTCACAGCTAAAGCCTGTTGCAGACAGGAGCTTCCTGAGTACTTGGTGCTTACCACCACTCTGCAGGTGAAGCCAAACTGCAACCCAAAACTGTTCATTGCCAATTACCAAGATCTGCCAGATTTAAGTAGGATGTGTCAAACAGTGGCATTCATTATAAAAGCACTCTACAAATTGCGTTATCACCCATCCACTTACAGACTGATACTGTAAAATAAGCTTACTTTTTCTGCACACAATTTCAAATGCTTATTAGCAGAGATTACAGATGGTGGAACAATAATGATATAGCATTATTGTCAACTAAAGGTGTAGCAACATAATTACAAAAGTTACAACCAGCATCTATATTTTAGCAGCCCTAATGGTATCAAAATAAAAGTTCAATTTCAAGCAGGATGACTATTAAAAGCCCATTCAACAGAAGCTAAGCATCTGAAGGGGTGGGAGAAACAGGGCTTATCCACATTTCTAAATTACCATTATGCAACTTTCCTTCCACCTCTCAGTGCTGTAATGCTTTACTACATACTACTGAGAAAAATTGTTAGAGAACATGAAGGGTTAGCTTAGGTTTAGTGAGAAACTGCTGAAGGCAGTGGTGCAGCTGCATGGCCAGAGCTGCACAGATTTCTCCCTACCTTTGTGTTTACTTGCAACTTCATTTTGAAATATTAAATTCTTTTGAAATACCCACACATGACATACACAGATTTCCCAGCTTGAGACCTTAGGCTGAACAGCTTGCTTCAGTTCAATTATTATTCAGGCACTGATAGCCAGCATTATCTGAGATGAAATGCAAACCAAGTGAGAAACAGATTCCACATAAAAAGCTTGAGAGCTAAAAGAAAATGAAATCAATCCCCAGCCTTTCAACTCCTTAAAGTGATAGGCAATAACAGGGCTGTCAAACCAGAGTAAACCTGAAAAGAAACATTTTGTGGCCCATGATTGAAAGAGAACATAAAAGGATGTCAGGTAGATGGATGCTTTATTGCTATTTTATATTTGAAACCCAAAAACAAGGCCAGGTTGTAGCAGAAGACATGAAATAGCAACTCTTCCATCTATTTTAGGAGACCTGATTGATACTGTTAACCTTGTTGTCTGATCATGATCACACCCCTTCATCTTTCCTATACATTGATCAGCTGTTTCCTTTGAGAGCAACTTGTCACTAACACCTCCTCCAGAGATTTATTTTTATAGGCATGTCCTTTTCTCCCCATTATATTTTTATTGCAAACAATCTATGAATACAGCAAGTATATTAGTAGTAAATATAGATGCACAGCAGGGAGGAGCTGATAAGTTCTTATCTCCAACAGGAGAGACTTGGCCTTTTTCATTGTTCCCAAAGTTAAGCTGTTCGGCAGCTAAGCCCCAATCCAGTCCGCTCACTCACTCCCCCACAGTGGGATGGGAGAGAGAATCAGAAAAACAAAAGCAAGAAAAACTTGCTGTCGCTCTTGCTGGTTGAGATAAAGACAGGCTACTACCTGAAGAAAAAACCCACCCGATCAAAAAAAAAAAAAAAAAGGAAAAAAAAAAAAAAGAAGCACACATGCCAAGTTATTAGATGTGAAACTTTCAATTTTGTTTAAAATTTCCTTTTTTCCTCTCTCTAGATGACTCTCAGTTCTGCATTCTGTAGAACAGCTTCACTTTCAAAGCTGAGCATTCCTGACTGTCAAGTGAATATCTCTACCTTGGTGATACATTCAAAAAAGTGTTGCCTTTATCGATTGTCTTTACTAGGAAAAAAATAACCTTAATTTTCTCTTTGGTATATTGCCCAAGTAGCAATGCGAAAAACAAAAACAACTTCAGAGATAAAAGATAAGTTATGGAAAAGGGTAAAAAACTAAAAGAGGACAAAAAGTTTGGGCAAAATGAAATTAACATTTTAGCTTGGAAACTTTGCAAGACTTTTTAATGAAAATTCCTTTTTGGAAAGGGGTCAACCTTTTTCAAACAAGAACTGTGAACAACTACAAACTACCTTTTCTAAGGAATCATCAAAGAGAGTCTGTCCTGACAGTTTAGGAAGCCCTAGATCAAGCTTTCAGACCGTAGACTAAAAAGGAAGAAGCAAAGCATGGCTGGATATCACATCTTTTATTCTACTCATCTCAAGCAAGCAGGGAATGGCCAGTGAGTCTCAACAATTGGATTGAGACTTGGATTGGATTTCTAATGCTAAATTGATAGGTGTTCAGATAACAGTGTGATAAGTAGGCTGCAAATACACAGAGGCTGGCAGCTTAAATAGTTTGCTAAAATAGAACTCTAAGAACTATTCTGGATAACCCTTTATCTATCCATCCATCCCAACTCATTCTTCTCAGCTGTTGTTCTGAGTTTTCAGACAGGATATTTTAGTGGGATAACTTGTTGAAATGTAGCTATAACAAAGAGATATATAAAACAGATATGAAAGCTGAATTAGATACTTGGTAATATGGAGAGAGCTCCAGGAATTGTGGAGGGAAACAAAAATAAAGAAGACTGAAGAACAAATTAGCATCTTACAAAATAAAGAGAAATAAAAATCCTGTTGATGGCAACTACATTTTCTCCTAGCTTTCTGCTATGGAAAGAAGGTGCCTTGAAAATCCATCTTCAAAATCATCCCAATCCAATTCTCTCAGTATTGACTGTGATGCAGATATACCATTCCCACCAGCGAGGTAAGAGTGCACATAAGTTTGTACGTACACCTGCATTGCTGGTCCAACTGAGTGAAAAGAAAAATCATTATCTCATTTATTCCCCTCCTTTAAATGTCCAATATGTCCTTCAACCCCCGATTTTCCTTTTTTCCCCCAGCTATATTTTTCTGCAGTTGGCTGTATCTTATCCTTCTGTAATATTTGCCATGTGTCCCCCTGCTCGCTAATAACAGTGCAAATATGTCCAGTGAAATGGTCTTGTCACAATTCGGAAACTGAATTTCCATAACATAGTCCATCCCTACCTCCCACCCACTTTCAGCTCTTCACTGACTCATATCCCCACAGAAACCTTAAAATAGTTAATACAGTAACTGGATTTTACCAGCTAAATGGAGTTTTGGGTTTTGAATAAATTTGCGCACTCAATAGCTACATGTTAAAATAAGCCACACTATATCACAGCTAGATTGAAGAGGACATTTAAAAGTCTTTTTTATGACAAGTTGCTAGTAGCCAGCTGTTTCTCTGATCTTTATGGTACATCCTGCATTGAAAAATAGCTGCCTAGAAGGCAAGAGCTGACAATGATTTGAATCTACTAGCCGCCTCTCTAGATCAGATACCATCAAGTGCCATTACCACCAGTGGAATCAGTATTCCATTCACATGCTTTTATTTTTCCCTCTTGGAAAATGCTTTACAAGAAATAACGTGGAAATATATTTATTGATAGACAATAGTTACTTATGCTGTTCATCCATTTACATACTTCAGCATAGCTTTCTACTAGACTGTATGTGTATGCACACACACACTGTATCCTACCATAATATATGCTTTTTAATATACCTATGTTTCATCTAAATGATACAATAAAGGTGTCCATTTAGTGGATAAATACTAGTAGAGTCATTGGATTTTTGCTCCTCCTTTAGTGTTTCTTTATTATTTTAAATATAGAAAAGCATGATAAACATAAAATGCATATAAAGCAAGAGCTGTTCAGGTACAATGTTGATACTTAAGTTTTATTACTATCCCATACAAATCTATTCTAAGACAGAAAGTTTATGGATTTGCTCTACAAAGAAACAGACTTGCAAGAAACAGATCTGTCCGTTTAGTGTAGACAACAGAAAACATAAAATTGTCTGAAGCTGCTATTGTTAGCTGCTACTGTTAATTGGAGATGACACATTAAGCAAAATAGAGGTTTTGAATTAAAAAAAGACCAAGAAAAATTTTGTCATTTCTCTTGATACACCAAGTACCAGCACAATAAATTTTCTTCAAAATTTTGACCACATACATCAGTGAAATGGAGGTGCTGACCAAATGAACATCTTAGCAAGAGGTCAAAATTTTAGAACTAGCCATTACAGTCAATATAAACAAGCAAACAAATAAATAAGTAAATGAAATCCTGCATTTAAACAGCCCAAGCTAAAAAAGACTTAATGCGATACGTAGATAGTCTAGAGTGGGCTGATGTGTTTGTTTCAGTTCTCAGATAAGGTTTTTAACTAGAGAATCTTCAGACAGCAGCATATGTGTGTTTAGATATAAGTGGCAAACCTGAAACATATTAATGTTAAGAAGAAAAACAGGGAAAGAATGTAAAAACTATGGACGAAACAAGTCATTGTTTGAATCAGATTTGCTAAAAATTAATCTCACAACATTAAAAAAATACAAGTCACAGAGAAAAAGAAACTTCTTAAAGACAGCAAATCATTACAATGTGCTCAAGATTTCGGAGTGTATTTGCCCGGTCTTAGGGCTTATTGAGTATAATCCATTTTGATTTTCCATTTTCTAGCACAACCAACACTGCAGATTAGATCAAGTCTATTCTTATGCTAGTATTATTTTCTGGCAGCAACCGCTAAAAGATTGAGTGAAACAAGTCATAGATACATTGCACCTGCTCATGAGTTCTGCAATCTGTGGTTTAATCTAAGGTCATATTATGAATAGAAAAGCAAAAGAAGGACAAAGCTAAAGGTTAGATGCAGTTAGCTCAACACATCACAAGATCAATGTTGTCCACTGGACGCAGTGGAATTTCCAAAATCAAAACTATTTCACATGTTTCTCTGCCCTTCCAAGTGACTTCTGTTCAGTACATTTAATTTTATATCCAAGTTATAAAAAATTTGGACTTTCAGGTCTATTGCTCTAGGGCACTGCATTGCTCATGTAACTATCATTCTGCATTATACGTTCATGCTCAAGTATGCTTAAGAACCTCACTGCTACTACCTTGGATGCTCTCTGGGACCACATCATTCTCCATTTCTTTTTCTTGTAGAAACACTCTAGATTTTGCTGTGTTTCTCACGGGTACTTTCTTCGTGCTTCCCATTGTTGCTGTCCCTCATGCATGAGGTGCTTTCCTTTCCCTGAGTTTAACTGTAGGCCCATTAACTTTTCTTCCTGCAAGGCCCACTCTGTGATGCCAACATAGGGCTATAACTTGAAGGAGATGGCTAGCATGGACATGAAACCTTGTTTCTATATATTAGGTCACTTATAGAAATCATAAAACAAAGTACAGGGCATCCAAGAGCCTGAAACTAATATTAACAGTGCTATACATGTCTGGGTACAGCAGTGCTGGACATATCTGAGTACAGGATGTGATGAACAACAAGGAGGAAAAATGGCATTTCTGAAAGGAAGCTGTCTGTCCAGCTGGAGTTCGCTCAACTGCAAAAGTCTGAAACTTGTCACCTGAAGAGGAAACATCTATAGAAAGGGTTGTGGAACGTTACAAAACAAGCAGTAGTTCCTTTAAGAGACACCTGCAGCTATTACTCTATCTCTAGAAAGTGACTTTTCAAAACATGTTTAGCTGGAAAGCTTCAATTGGTCTGTATGTATTCCAAAATAAGAGATGGAAGGACATACTAACACCAACCTTTCATTCTGTGGTTGCTGGTAGGTTATTCCCTATTACATACTCCTGAGTTCTTTATCCACTATAGTTTTAAATGACTCAAGTGCTTGGACTTCTACCACTTCCCTTTGGAGACTTATCCATTCCACAGTCTAATAGATCTCACTATCAGGAAATTGCCTCCATTTGCCTTTGCTCAATCTTATCCCATTATTCCTAGTTATGGTAGGTTTTCCCTGTTGTGCTCTGAAACACCCTTATAATGGCTCTTACCCCAGAATCATAGTGGAACAACAGCTGTAAATGGAAATCTCTTGCCTTCCATTAAGTGCTCCCTTGTCCCCTCACTCCCGCAGCCTGGCACAACACACCAGGAGAGACAGGAGCAGTTGCAGTGAGCAGGACCTGGACTAGTGCCACCTGGGACAGGCCACTGCACACGGCTTAGCCATAATTATGGCACAATGGGACAGAGGGAACAGTGTGGGATAAAAGCGGTGTCAGCGGGCAGGGACACTTCCTTTTAACCCAGGCAGTCTTTAAGTTACATGCTCAATTTTGTAAATAGCCCAATTTTGTAAATGGGCATTAATCATCTTAGTGAAACGTCTCATCACCATCAGCACTCCTGCGTGGCATGTCTGTCTTGCTGCCTTGCTCCTCCCTCCCTTCTCATCTTTTAGCTGAACTGGAGCCAAACACTACACTGTGAACTATATGACCAAACTTTCCCTATTATTCCTGGGAGACTGAATCTGAAATCCAGAATCACTCCATTTTCAGCACAGCAAAGGTGAAGGGGAGCATTAATGTAGCTTTCCAGTTTTACACTGCACGACATGATCTTTGTGTTAGTTAAGGATCACACCTTGATTTAAAGATGTAAGTTGGATGTTGTCTTCTCTTCTTGGTCTTGAACAGCATTGACAGCAATGGTAATGCAGAGGCAGTGGTGGACAGCTACTAGTGCATAGAAATCCCCCAAATCAGCAGAAAAATGCTCAAAACCACATCCAGATGAAGAAAAAAACCACCACATGCTAACAGACATAACAGGCCTTTCATCTTCATGGGAAATGAAGATACATCTTTGTTACAAGGGTGACATTGTAAGAAGCTGATATTGGCCAATCCAAAATGTAACTACCGGTTCATGTTTCCTCCTAAACTGATATTCAGCAACAAACTAGATACAAGTCATTTTATTTATACCACCAAAAACCAACCCAAATCAAAAGAACACTATCAGAGAAGAAAAACTTTACACAGATTTCTCAGAAATCATGTCACAGACAACTCCATTTCATTTGTGTTTTTTCTAATTTAAGACAGCTTCAGTTATACTTCTACTGTTCATCTCTTTCATTCATTCCTTTTAAGTATTTCGCTGAGATTTTCTTACTGTGAAGCTTGGATATTTATAAGGCTATTTTTTGGACAGTTTTTGCTTGTTTGTTTTGATTATGTCCTACCATAGCCCATTTTGAATTCTCTGCACGTTTCCCTGTTGTGTCCTTGGAAATACTCAATCTGTATATTATAATCTGGGGACTGTCAGAGTAAAAGAAAACATAAATATCAGTGCTGAGTTGTCTGTAACATATTATGCCCTTTTTACAGACCTGTCTTTTTATTAACTCCTGCAGTGCTTTGCTTTTTCATGTAAGAAAACCCAAGTAGTCAGTGGAGAGCTACTGGAAAATATGTCCTTAAGCTACATTTTAGGCCCCAAATAAAAACTATCAAAGCAGTGTATGTAGAGGGCCCTCTCTCTTTTGCACACAAAGAAACGTAGATATTTGCCAACTAACTTATTTCTCATCCACTGGAAGGCATATAAAGTCTGAGTAGCAGTAGAGATGCCAAGTCATTAATTTTAAAAGGACTCAAAATAGTTACAGAAAACCAAAAAATGCACCTAAAATGTATAAAGAAATAAAAGTGGGAATGCACCAGATCAAGATGTCTCGCACTTAAATGCTGTGCAGGCAAAGGAAAGCAATATCCCCAACACTCCACATTCCTGAATACTTTCTTAGATACATTAAAGAAACAACCAAAACAAAAGTAAAAATGTTTTCTGCTCGCTCTTAGTCCGTTTCATCAAAAATGAAGAATGACTGCAGGTAAAAGTAGTCACTGAAAGTTTAAAAGGAATTATTAACATACACCACAGAAACCTCATTATAATAACCTCTCCTAATAAGCAGCCCAAATGACTGGAAATAAAAGTAATTCCCTTTCTTATTAAGATATGCCTTTTTACAGCTACATATTTCACATCTTGGTGACGTTCACTGATGGTTTGAAGACCTGAAATATCCCACATTCTTTTCTCCTCCGTGTGTCAGAAACCCCCTAGTTTTCCTGTAGAGAAAGGTGATTCTTGTTCCTGTCAAATCCAACCACTAAACTTTCATTGTTTTCACTTGGCATAAGGTCAGGCCTATAAGATTCAACAAGCAAAACCCGATGTTGTATTAGAAAAAAGATGCAGAGTGACTACTTTGTATTTTGGCTCCTTAGCTTAGTGTGTCTAGAGGGCACTCACAACTGCTCTCCCCTAATTTTCATTCATTTACAGCCTTTGCAGGCCAAAAAAGTGGCAACTTTTTGTTGTTCTGAGTGCCTTGTTCTGCTTCTCTGGAACACGTAATAAGGAACAAACACAATCCTGGGCATCCACGTATTTCTAACTTGTGTAAATGCTTGATACATACAAAGTGTACTTCAGGTAGCATTGCCTCGCTTCTCTTTGCTCATTGCTACACAAAAATCTGGGGTTACCCACTCTCCATGCCCGGTTTCCCCACAGCAGGACTGTGGTGTAGGGTGGGATCTGCTCCTACACTGAGGCTGTGCCACTGTGGAGAGGGATGCCATTAAATTAGCAGATAACTACCCCTTTGAGGATGTGATAACTTGATGTGTGAATTGTCTGTCATACCATTCACCTAGGATTTGCAAACTGGCTGTCTGTTTTTGACAAGAAAAACAGAGTGTAGTCCAAACTTACAGGAGATGTATCTTTTTTTTTTTTTTATCATAGCATTTTACATTTAGTCGATACATATAAATAAACATGAGAACATTGTTGCAGACTTCCTTATTAGTCCAGTGGAAAGTACTGTATTGCAAATATAAGCTTCTTTGGGGACATTGCTCCTGACTGGTCAGCAAACCCAATAAAATTACGACTTTTGTTTCAGCTTAACCATATAATACACTTTATCACCCAGTGTCTTGTGCAATAAATGCTACTGAAAAGACTAATTTAGGATCTGAATTTATTTTAATTAGTCTTTGTAATACTGCAGCAGATGCTAGCCCGTATAAAAGCAAACCTGTACTTGTGAGGAATCTCAATGAGAAGGCCCCCAACATTTGATATTCTCAGACATGCTGCCTGAGATTGCCACGGCAGACAGAAAGGGAGAAAGGAAACTAAGGAGCGAACAAGATTCAGGAGGGTGAGGGAAAAAAGGCAGCAGAGATTCATTTTGTTATAAACATGTCCTGCTATCAGTCACAGCACTGTAAAGGTGAGGCTGCAGAGCACCATTTATAACTGACAGTTGTTGTTAACTACCAGGGAACACCAGATAACCTTCCCCAGAATATCTATACCCCCATCTTGGGCAGCAAAGTAATGAGTCCCAGTGGAAAGAAAGCACTGGCCGTCTTTGTTGTAGCTATTGATCTCCTGATGTGATTTAGATAAGAGAGGAAGAGATAATGGCATTGATTATTCTATTTAGGAGCCAGACTGAGAATAAACTCAAGTATAATACATAAAGAGGAAAAATCCACACTCAATCACTCCTTGTCTGTTCTTTGCAGTTCAAGGCAACGCCAGGTGGTCACAGCAACAGGGACACATCTTAATAAACATGTGTGGTTTGGTTTCTGAGACAATTTGATCTACACTAAATATAGGATGGGGGGGGTTGTTTTGTTTCTTCTTGCTTACTTCAATGAACAAATATTGTTTTTATAAAGTAAAGCACGGGAAGAATAGATTGTTTTCCTGCCAAGGAGGTTGACAGAAGCCAATGACGGAGATGTCAGGCTGGCAGCAGGACATGCATAGCTAATTTTACTTTACGTTCCTTGCCCCCACTGTGAAGGTTAGTCACCTCAGGTCAGGTAGTTTACAGGGAAGAATCTTAAAAGAGAAAGAATGGTTATGCCTATCCACAGCAAGATGTAATTATTCTGACAAGCCTTTACTGCAGGTCACGTGCAGACACAGATTAGAGCCTCAGGCCTTGCCTCAGAGTAAAAAAGAATCCCTGTTGCATGTCGGAGCAGACACCAGTGAGATTTAGAAGTACCCTAAAAAAAAAAATGGAAAAAAATAAAAAAACCCACCATTTTCAATCTTTTTAAAGCTGCTGAGCTTAAACTGACTCTAAATTTGTTGACAGGTTATAAAAGTCACTCTTCTATCAAGGCAACCCATTGAGGGGTACAATGGATTGACAGCCATACTCTGTTTATATTCTGTACCATACTCTCCCAGATTTGGAATAATGTCCAAGAGCTGAAAAGCATCCTAAACTTGTCCTTTTATTTCTGTCCTCAGTGGAGGTTTCAAATGCCATACTGTGGTTGTCTTAAAATTACATACATTTAGACTCAGTATGTTTTATTTATTGGTGTGATTAATAGATACATTTTTGTGAGTTATAAAAGGAAAACCAGATAAATAAAGTATAAGATGTAGGTGCTAAAAATAAAACAGAAGTCAGTGTTCAGTTCTTAGATGTCACCATACAGTTTCTACATATGATGACAACAGTACATTTACCTCTTTGTGGTCCTGCTCTTGCCAGTGCCAGAGAGCTGCAATTCACATCAGGGAACTGCCCTAAGGATTTTTCAGGGGAGCACAGGAGATCTTTTAAAAAAGAAAATTGTAAAAAGTCAATCTCTATAAACGTTTTTAGGGTGGGATTCTGGTTTTGTTTGTTGGAGTTTTTTTTATGTTTTGTGTTTCTTGAATACAAGGCTGTTTAAGAAAACTGAGCCTGGCTTCCTTACAGAATTCTCTGGCCTGGGTGGGGAGAGAGATACTGGAGCTTCCTACACCTACTACCGTCAATTGATGTTTTACAGAGCACCTAAAGAGGGCATTTGAAGCATCCGAGCCCAATATGATATAATGCAAATTTTAGGCCCAAATTGAAGTTTCTCACAAACTAGCAGCTTTGTTTTTCTGTCTGTTTTAGAGCAAGCCTCTAAGATCTCATGCCTTAATAGACTGCAAAAGATTATCGTACAAAATCACAAAGCACTCCGTGTGTCTTTGTGCACCATACTACCACTCTTTCAGTGAACCTCGGCAAGCTAAGCAGGAACAATGTGCAGCTCAGACACAGCCACTGCTGGCAGCACCACAGAGAGCACTCAAAACCTGTTCTTTGGTATGTCCACAGGCTCAGTGGTTGCACAGAGCACTGCACCACTGGTATGAATCTATACGGCAGATTCAGTATGAGATGAGAGAGAAGAAGCAGTGAGAACAATCAACCTTGTGCAGGCAGAAGCACAAACTGCAGAGCTAAAACCAATCCTTGAAGGATTAATTGTAGTATGCTGCCTTCAAATACAAACTTCAGAGCAAACAGGCAGTATGGCTAAAGTTGGTTTATGGGAGAAAAAAAAGCTGCTCTAAATCTATTGTCTATATAATACAGCAGAAATACTGACATATTGACTGAAGGTAAAAGAAGCACAGGTCTTCCCTTTCAAAAGGAAATTGATTGAACCATGAAGAAAGGATGAATTTACCCAATTCCCGAACACAGAAAGTAGAATCACTGGTGTTAGTGTTTGAAATAAACACTTCTGTGCAGTTGCCTGGACTCCAGGGCTTGTGCTGAAGAACAACAAAAGATTTAATGGTGGGGAAGGAAATGTCTGGTGTTAAAAAAAAGCAAAAAAACCTTAGAATTTCATTACTGTAATCAAAAATAAGAAAATACACAAAATCATTAGCACAAATCCTTTTTTTCTCCCCTTATGATAGCTGCAAAATACTATGACTGAAAAATTATTTATGATTTTTAGATACAGGATGAGTGGCGCCCCAATCAGAAGTCACACTATAGTTCCTGTGAAAGACCACTACGATAAGTCAAAATCCCAGGCGTAAAACACCCCAATATTTGGTAGGACCTTAAATATCGGTGACTAAATAGTTTTAGTTCTGAATAAGATAGAATCCTTATTACAGAGCATCTTTAAAGTAACTCTACATGCTCTGTATTCGTCCAAGCAATTCAAAACTGATCTGCTAAAACATTTAATTTTAATCTTTTCTTCTGATACGGAAATTAATTTTCTGGTGAAAGTTGTGCTTACATGTTCTTTATGCTTTTAGCAATTTGGAATATGGTTTTGTAAAGTTTTAAAATGAAACAGTTTACTTGTCAGCAGACATAAACCAAACCAAGTCACTAGATTAAACCCAAATTCCCCATAGTGGCATCTTTGACTCCAGTCAATATTTTCTAGTTCAATCTGTGAGTCCTTTGACTGTATCAACCCTTCTTTATTTTGCTGTTTGACAGATCTTCCAGAGTTAGGTGAATTTTTAAAGAGGTAATATTAAAAGCATTTTAGCATAATTAAAGAAAAAGTTGAATTTCTCTACTGCAGTTTCATACCTTGCAGCAATAGATTCCAGAAATTCTAATACAAACATATCCCTTTATACCATAATTGTCAGCCACTCCTAAGTCAAGTTACTGTTTTCAGTACGAACTGTCAAAATAAGACAGGCAAATCCTAAAGAAAGTGATTATATTTCTAGCAATATCTTTGGGGAATTATAACATGTCTTTCATTCCAGAAAGAATTTATTTTTCCCTTCTTTTAAATGTTGCAAATCTTTAGCAAGAACTCTCAGGTAAATGGTTAAACACAAATTGGATATCAGCTAAGCTTCATTTAGCAAAATTAACGGATGCTCTATCTTCTGCTTAATTGCCAGTTAAGCACAGTGTCAGTTCCTCCAAATTTTACTTCATGATACAGAATGGTCCTGTCTGATGATAATTGACCAGTCTGCATTAGTCTTTCAATTAGTTAGGGAGATAATTAATATCTTGAAAATACTTCTGTTGCCAGGCAAATGACAGATTTTTATAAGGGAGCTTCACAGTCCAATTTGGTTGTAGTTTTTGAGTAAACATGCTGTGTTACCAGGCACCTTTACTAGTTGTTTGGTTTAACTGGAAAATGTCATTTTGTTCCTGTTGTTTGATCTTCCAGCCCTTCCCGGTTTCAAGGTAAGCTGAACAAATGCTGAATCCAGCACTAGAAATGGGTTTTCATGCAATTCCCTTGGCCTGCCCTCAAGTCAGCTACAGTCGATTGAAACAACCCTTTGGTGCTCACTAGAGAAGAGGTTCTGACCAAGATGCTATTAGACAATGACATTCCTCTTTAAATTCATGGGGGTTTTTTGTGGGTTTTTTATTTTTTTCCATAAGCATGTCAGTTGTCCTAGAACCATTTCAGTAGGACATGCAGGGAGTCACATATATGTAAACTAAATCAAAAACTTGAGACACCAGTGTGAATGTTCAAAAGAAACAAAAGTACATATTTCCCGTTTTAAAAATTTTGGAGAGGGAGGAAAACTGTGCTAGAAATACATATGTTCTTTCTATTTCTTAATAATCTATGGTAGATACCTGCCTGTGTGGACAGAGGACAAAAATAACTAGAGATCAGACATGTGATTTCCAAAGGAGCCATAGTTTAACTTATCATGAAATGACAACTGAATAATTGCAATACTAACATTTCTTGAAACTTTAGGGCCATTCAAATGACTAACCCTACAGAGAATACGTTATATATGCATTTGGTAAGGCCAATTGCAAGAGAAGATTAAAAGACACCATGTCTTAAGCTTAATAACCCATTTAATATTGCCTTTCAATTCCATTTCATGCTCAGTAAAGCAAGAATAACTGAACCTTTCACTGATGTTGGCCTCAGATGAACAGCTTTTGTTTTGAGGGCTCTGGTTGCAATGCCTTACCATGGCTGACGTAGCAAACGACAGTGATAGTGTCAGAGGAACCACTTCTGCACCTGAACCAGGATACTCCTTTAAGGGGCTGTTTTTCTTAACTAGGGTCATACTAGCTCCTCATGTGCATAGGGGAAAGGCATGGAAAGCACTACCTTTGTCCTTTCCCCACCACATTACCCCATCCTTCTGTTAATGAAATACAGTGCCTGCAAATGGGCAAGGGGTGAAAATGTGCATGACATGCTGAAGTAAGCAAAACACAGCGCACTGTCCCATCAGAAAGGTTAATGGTGAAAAGAAGCAAGACATCTAAACACATGACATGCTAAAAATCCACTTTAAAAAGGTTAATGGTTATTGCTCCCAGTGCTTACTTAAAGAACAAACTGTGTTGGGACTCAGTCAACCAAGAGTGAAGAATATAAAAAGAATGAGCAATGGCTTGAATCAAAGACTACAAATTGAACCCCTACCAGAGCAGACAACAAAGGTTTCTAGTTCAGTTATGCACACAGTACAACACACCATTATCTTACATTGTTCATAAACAAAATGTTTTGATCAGTAGATCAGGGATATTGCACAGGATTTTATTTATTTTTTTTTAGTCTATCCATGCAGCATAAACAAAAAGACAAATCACTGCTTCATCAGGAAATCCATAGCATGCAGTTTGATATTTGCTGTGTAAACTGGCTCTAGCCATGCTACTCTAAAATCTTTAAAGAACAGCAGGTGTTATATTTGATTTCACCTTTTCATAACCTACTGAGAGATCTTGTGCTTCCCCTTGAAAAAGACAATATATATGGATAAAATTAAGATAATATAATGTTGTGATAGCCTCTCAGCCAGACAACACTACCATAATCTACTTGAAAATTAGAGACTCAGGGAAGTTTGCTAGGAAAAACTACTAGAAATATGAAAAAATTATTTTCTTGTAGACATGCAGCCTAACTACAGGATTCAGCAATTTAGAGACTTTTCATTAAAATTGTACTAGGACAGAGGGTTGGCCTACCTGCTTTGTAAAAGGATGAAATTATTATGTGTCATGTGTAGCTCAGTAAGTCACAGTTCTGCCCTGGTTACATCAGAGACACAAATCCCAGAGCAGTGCAAAGAAGCTGAAGCAGTCTCAGAAAAATCCCCATTAATCCTCCAGATAGATAAAACCTTGTCTTTAATTTTCATGGAACCCTCCCACTGTACAGTTTTGGGTTTTTTAATTCCAACTGCCTTCACAAAAAAGGATTAACTTTCTGACTGTAACTGTATACATTATAATGGTTTCCCCCTTTTTCTGGTACAGCTTTTCCATATATTTTGCTTCATTCCCTCCTCCTACGCATTTCTTTGCACTCTTAGGACCTTCTGAGAAGAAACAGTGAATCTTACCATATGTTCACATTTTTCAGAATGTGATGGTCCACTAAACCACAACATGATAGCGCAATACTGCCACAAATATCTCCCCAAAATTTGCATGCAGACTTGTAGGTGCGATCTCTACCAAAGGACTGTAGAGGCCAGAATCACCAACTAAAAAAGGGATGAGTGTGCATCAAGTCAGAAGGTAAAGGGAGAAGGATTATCACAACAGAAAGTGATCAAGTTAGACTTTACTATACACTCATTTACTGCTTCTCTTTGGTACCATCTCCTGTGCTATGCTCTGTGTGCTGACAAGTATAACACATTAAGGGAGAAACCATATTTCTGAAACTCTTTAAAATAGGAAGTACAATATTTGGGGTATTTAAAAGGGTAATCCAAGTTTGGAGAACACATACTAATTCACATAAAAACCAAAAAAACCCATGCTGTTTGAGCCTATAGATGAAGTGGCAACTGTTTTCTTCCTTCAGTGCTAGTACAGTGTCTATCAGCAGAAGACTTCAGGTTCTAGGAGGGGCGCCACCTTGAAACCCTCTGAGTAGCACAGGGCAGACAGGGTTGAAAAAGCTGTCGTAATTCTGTGAGCATTTGTATGCAGCTTTTTAACTTTTATCTTCATATTCTTCTTTATGCTACAATCCTAATCTCTATTAATTGCTTTAAATTATGGAAGACCAACTGTCTCAACTTTTGAATAACATACAAAACACATAATATGGTTAAATATTAAAATACTGATTGATATGATCCTGTAACATGATAAATCTCCCTCTGCTTTTGAGAAATGCTTGACAATGCTTACTTGCTCTGAAGTGAAGCAATCCTCCAACTAATTTGTGGGAGCAAAAAAAAAAAAATACTGGGCGGGATGGGGTTTGCTGTCTGATTTTGTGACACCATTAATAGTTTACATCCTCTGTTTTGGAACCTCAACTATATCAGAAGTAATAGAGCACCTATTCTTAACACTGTTCTCCTTCTTTAATAAATGTCTTCGGCTTTTCAGAAAAAAAGGTGATTTTGTGATATTTTATAAAAGCCCCTCTCACCTCAAATCAGTGACAAATCTGAAATTAAAGCAGTTGAGAAACAAAACTTCTTTTCTTCTTCAACCCATCAGTGCGTCCCATTTTGCTAAAATGCATTTTCACTAACTGGTTTGTTACAAAACTGAATTCAACTCCTGTGCAGAGCTATTACCACTACTGCTGTGTGATTGCAGGTCTTCACATCAGGTTTTGGGTTTTTTAAAATCTCTTTTTAAAAATATAAATGCGTAGTTTAACGTATGGTTACATTCTGCAAACCTTCCTCCTTTTCTTCAGAAATTCAAGTTTGATGTGATACAGCCTCCTTGTTTGCTGTACTACATTTTTGCAAGTCAACACATCAACCCAAAACTTCCACAATAAGCAGATTGACGATTTGTAAATCGGAAAGAAAAGCTATTAATGCTAATTAAGCCAACAGGTAAAGAAAATACCATGGTTAAGAGAACAAAATGAAGAAGAGCTCAGCAAGAGGATAATTTTAAAGAACTATCTGAAATATGCAATAGTTTGAGAAATAAAGAAGTGTTTATATATTTTCAGACAGTAGCTTATTCAGACATTTTAAAATCAGCTATAAATCTAGAAAGAAGACAAAACTAATCCAGGGAAAGGAATTTGCATGACTCCTCCCTCCTTCTGCACCATTATTTACATACTGTACCCTTCACAGAGAACCAGAAATTACTGTACAATGACAAACACAGTCCCAAAGTGATGCTGTTCCCATGATGAACTATTTGCTGCAGAAATGGTGAAACTCGTGCACTTATGCTGTCCTCCCCTCCCACTAAGGAACACGCTTCAGATCCCAGCTGGGCACCATGCCACCCCCAGAAGGTGTGGTGAGGGGAGTTCCCTCCCACCCCAAGAAAGCTGAAGCAGCCCTTCTGGGCCTCGCTCACCATCCTTCTGCTGTAAAGAACACAATCAGAGACAAAAATCTAATGAAAACAAACCTGTGGTGTAATCAAATTCGCTCAAAATAAATCCGGTTACTAAGGAGCATGTTTTTTGATTTTTTTACCTAAATTGCACACTTAATCACTGTTTTCCTTCAGGTGTTAAAAAACACGGTCTCATCAACAGACCACAATCTGACATAGCCCATTAGCCCTAAGTATTTTACAATATAATTTGGAAACAAGACTATCTGCGAATTTAGAAGTTCCCATGGACACATTTATGTGTCGTCTGGCTATTTTTCAATAATAAAAAATTAAATCCTATGGCTGAAAAGGAATCAAACTTTTCAGGAAGAAACAAGCTCTTTCAAAAAGTATACGAAACAGGCAAGTACCATTTATGAAGACCCAGAGACTGAGAGACATATGATAATGTGAATGTGGCTATTTATACTGATTCCTCCCTCTTTTTTTCTTGATATTTTGATATTTCTTGGAAGTATAACATGATGCCGAGATCTTTAGGGAAAACATGCATCATTCAAGCATAATTATATTGACTTATGTTTTTGGCTGGTAACAAGATTTATTAGTCTTGGAGATATAATAATGTCATGGATTTACTGAAGTCAATATCTCTTGTGCCAATAAATCTTGATATTGGCAAGAGAAGTCAATGCCTACTTAGGATTTTTCCAGCCACTGACAGAGCATCCTGTTAATATTAGATCTGAGCTCATGCAATAAGCAGTTCTTCTGATACATTATTCTGTCCATGCAGTCTGTTTTACTCCAAAAGCAAATTTCTTTCCAAGTCCCATCACTAGCTTAGGTGATGATCCGCTTTCAAGCATAGAGTTAATCTGAGAGGGACACAAAAAGAGCTTTGCTTCCCCACTTGGAAAAGGGATGAACATACATCCTTGCACTTATTTCAGTGTGTGATGCTTTAATGGAAAATCCTCTTCTAAAAGGCTTAGAAAATAAAATTTATCTGGGTATAATGGGAAAAAAAAGGAAAAACAAATAAAAGGTCTTTTTATTTGTTAATAGACAAATCAGAAACTCCCAGACACATTTATGTTGAAGTTGTACTTCTTTGTTACAAAAACATTTGCTTCAACAATGCCGTACTGTCTTTTCCCAGTGCCAACAGTGCTATCTTGGATGTGAAATAAAATAATGACAACATTATCAACCTGGAAATCTTTAATTCTAAAGCAACTTCTCTAACTTACTTTTTCACACTCTATATATTACTCCTAGGTTATTCCTGGTCATATCTTGAAACTAAAACTTTCCGCTATCATCAAATCTGATGTACCTTTTCCTGACAAAGTAACCTTTTCTTAAGAGGGGAATACATTTTAAAAATAAAACTCCACCTTTATTAGGGAGGAAAAAAACATTGAACTTGTCAAAACACTTCAAAGATTCCAACACTGGTTTGTAATTTAATTCTACCCTTACTAATCTGTGCAACAAAATACAGTGAAAGTCAATGTCTTGATAGATCAGTCATGGAAAACTGAAGTAATTACCCTCATTCTAATATTCCTATTTAAATGCATGGAAAAATGATTAGCTGAAGGTTCTTTATGTAGCAGAAATGGCATCTGCTTAATATTTATGCTAATGTGAAATACCTTTTACCCTAAAGGTTAAGGGTGATGCATGAATGAAAAATCAAAGCAAATAAAAATAATACAAATTCATGCTACATAATGTCACTTTAATTAATTTTTTTTTTTTCCTATAGCACAAAAACGGCATTCTTTCTTGGGCGTAACTTTTGATGATACAGGCAGAATCCTATGAGGGTCTTCTTTTTTTTCCTGTCTCCTTCTCCCCCTCCTTTTGCTGGTAATACCTGTGAGATCTGAGCTGGTTTTAATCCAAGGCACTAAAGATGTCAGATAGTCTCTTTAGGGCATATTTAAACCCATTTTACATATGAGCCTGGGGTAAGAAACGGCTAACATTACTCATGTAGTGGATAACTCTCTATCTGTTCCTCATCATACAAGTCCAGTAAAGGAGCCAAGAACTATGCCAGTATTTTGTCTGTCCCATATCTATCCCAGCTCATTCAAAAACTTGCCCTTCAACTAACAGTCCTGATTAATTCATTCTCCTTTTATAGATTGTAATGGAAAAGTATAAAAATGCTCACTTAAAAATGTTAAGGACATTTCTGCCAGTCATTATAATTGGTAGTGTTCTCTTCTGCTCCTTTCCCCTTCTTTTACCTTTTTTAAATGAACTAAATAAATCAAGAACAAAAGAAGTATTAAAACAGACAATTCTAGTTTTCAAAAAAACATTTGGCAGTGAGACTACTATGCATTAATTGTAAACCAAAATTTACTTAAGAAGGGAAGATAACGAGAGATGATGTCATCGTCATGGCCAGGCTTCACAAACAAAGATTTGGGAAGGGCTCTACCCACGCTTGCTACAAAGAGAGATGATATAGTCAGGAGTTAAAAGACTTCCTCTCTCCAAGCTAAATATTGGAGACAGGATGCTTCTGTTGCATCCTTTCCTTGATACCTCTGGTGTTTCCTCCCTTTGCTCACAAATGACCAAGAACTTTTTTATTTTCTATTCCTTTTAAGATAGACTCACTTTTCCTACTAGTTGGTTTCATAATGAAGTTACAAATGGATTAAAACAGCTTCTTTAAAATTTTAAACATGCCTTCAAGGGCATTATAGTTATTCCACACAACAACAAAGTCAATTACAACTAACAGAACTGAATTAAAGGCAGTGAATACTTTGCCATCAGACCAGCATGTTTATTCTCAGGCACAGTAGGAAAGGAACATGATCCAGCCCTAAAGCTCCCTCCCAGTCACTGCCTTCCCAGCCCACAGCTCAGGAGGGACATTGAAGGTGAGAAAAGAGACAGGTTACAGCTCATGATGGACGAATCGTCCTCCAACACTTAGTGGAAATTTAAACAGCAATGAGGAAAGCAAAATAAGACCAAAAATAGCTTACTGAAAGAATAATAGTTTTTGAAACTGAATTAAGTCTACTTGAGATTTCTCTTTCAGATACAGAGAAGGTTGTGTATGTCTTTACATTCCTATTCTCTCTACTGTATTCTCAGTTTATGTAGTATTTCATTAGAAATAAAGCGTGAGTTTTACTTCACACCACAGGAATTGAGATTTTCTTTTTTCAAAGACCCACAGCAAGCTTTCTTCTTCGTAACATCATATTTTTGGCAGTAGGATTTTTTTTCTATTTTAGTACTGTTTACATTTATGTGCATTTGCTTACTAAGAAAAATAAATAAACTAAGAAAAAGCTTTTTTTTTTTTTTCATCACCAGCCATTGAATATATTCTGTTTTAGGGGGAAAATAGGGTGACAGGTAAAAATATCAATTAGCAATGGAACAAAAATAAATTCCTACAAGACCAAACTAGAAAACAATCCCTTGGGAATTATTTTCTGTTTATACACACTGGTTGGCATTTTAAAACCTATTCAGTGTATATTATATTAATTTTGGACTTTTAACCATATGATTTCAAATCAAATGTCCTGTATAAGAATTAACACTGAATCACAAAATCAACAAATAATTTAGGCTGGGAACAACTTTATTTATATTTGCTATTATTAATCTATACCTTTTTTCAGTTCCTTTTAACTAGCTTGCTTTTCTGGTGATCTGAACATATTAGGCTATAGGAATTACCCTACCCTGCAGTCAGGCAGCTGTAGGCTCTCCAACCTGTGACATGTCTCTAGACTGTAAGTTTGATCTCTATCAAAACTTCTACAAACTACTAGAAGTCCTTTCTCAAATGCTACCTTACAAGAACAAAGTACCTTAACATAAAGGGGTATCAGAAGAAGAGAAAATGCTCCCTCCAAAAAGACTGAATAGGAGGACTGTAGGGAGTGAAACACTGACATCAAGAAAATCAGAATACTCAGAAGTTAAAAAAAGCTAGGACTCACAAAAAATACAGACTCTGCCAAAAATATAATCTTTCAAAGCATCAAGATCCAGAAATAAGCAACTGGACTTATAAGAATGAAAACTCAGTAATTTTCTAAA
>VWZG01008631.1:36547-50907 GCA_013396735.1 Grallaria varia
CACAGGACTGAGAACTGTAGAATCACTATGCACTAAGCCAAGACAAATTGGATTATAAGTTATAGTGAGTAGAGTGAGGAATATTGCAAGAAATTTGGGTGAGGGGTGGGAGAAGAAAGAGTTATACGATGCTATAAAAGGAAACCATGACAAGTTTTTTTACTGATGAGTATGACACAATGATGAGGGTACAGAAGATTTCATGACAAAATCAGATACTGACTAGAAAATAAGATATCAAAAGAAGCTAAAGGCCTGAAAAATAAAGAATTAGAAAGAAGATAATGGAGATAGGTGCAGTCCTTCAGTAACAAGCAGGCATGAAGTCCCTGCAGAAGTTGTGCCTATATATATATCATAATGAAATACTGAATCTTTACCATATAACCATGTCACTATTTACATGATTATGAATAGCAAATTCCTAAAAAAAACAACAACTAGAGAAAAGTCCAGGAAAACAGAGTGCCTAGTGGGGAACTAACAGCCACTGGATTTCTGCATGACCAGGAGCTGGAAATTGAAAGGAACCAGGAGAATTTTTATTGCTTACTGCTCAGCACCCTAAAGAGTTTTTAAAGCACCAACATAAATGTATAGCTTAAGTGATCCATTGAGCATCTTACAGGAATTAGAGAAGAAAGACTGCCTGCACATAAGATAATGTTTAAGATATCATCTGAACCAGGCATTAATATTTACACACATTTACTATTAAATTACCTATATTTCCAGAAATTGCACCAAAGGGAAATCTCGTATAAAAATATATCATGGCATACATTAGATCTACATATGATCAGTGCTCTAGAAACAGCACTGCCTTGTAACAGCTTCCAGCTCAATGACCAGGACCCAGCAATCTGCAATTTTAACCATCACCATCAAGCTCCAGAGAGCTTAATTCAAAAGTTCTGAGGCACAATGAAGCTTAAACTATTTTTGAAATTGCTAATAAAATTATTAAAAATCCAATGACAGAATCAAATTTGGCTATATTTGACATACAGTAGCATCTTTAAAACAGATTGTCAATAGCCAAAGTTTTCCTTTAATCTTATCTAAAACTCAAAATCCCCATCCTCAGAGGTCTAACAGAAACTTGAATCTGAGTAAGCAAAGAGAATCTATTGAAGTTCATTAGAGACAATGAAAAAGAGCTCTTGAACATTATAGAGATGCCTAATTTGAAAAAAGAAATCATCCAACAAAAGACTATAACACACCCCAAACACCAAATAAGTACATAACAAAATCCTCCCTGCCTCACCTCCCAGCTATTGACTGGCATACACATGCCATTCTTTTAAGTTTTGCTTCAGCACATGCTTTAAGGTACTAAGTCCTTTATCAGAGCCAGTCCAGTGGTTTTAAAAACCACAACAATAAAAAAATAGGAATATTCTTCCAATATTTATTTGTCTTTGTTCTTTAAAATTTATTTCTCTTTGACTTTCTTGAATTAAGTGCAAACCACAAACAGCACATACCAAGCTTAACCATTTACAGCTAATTGTCACTACATTTTGTAAGGTGATCTATTTTTTTCAACTTCTTTTTTGTTAAAATGAGCATTTTAGATGGACCTTACTACTAGGTACAACACTGAAGTTTAGTACTGGAAATCAAACCCTATAATTTTTGGAAATAATGCTTAACACACTAGATATAAATTCTGCAGCCACAATCCCTCTGAAATTAAATAGTCAGTCACTAGCTGGTAGCTGTAATAGAATTGAAATATATAGCTCTGTAGAATATAAGAAAAATGGATTAATATTTTATTTGCTCATAGAGGAAAGAATTCACACTGTAATGTGAATCCCTAGAATGGATTCCACTCATTGGGAAACACCTTCACAGTTCACAAGGGAGGTTCAGTGTTCTTGAGTTATGAGAATTTATCTCACTTCCAAGTCCTGGGTGTGCCCTTTAGGTCATCTCTTTCTAATCCTTCCAGTTTCATGTTAGCAGGCGATAATCTCTTAGATTTAATACCGACACTATACTGGTAGGTCATGTCAATTATTATGCCTGTTGCACTGAAGAAGTCTAAAAAAATCCACACCTTTACATTCAAGTCTGTAATTTGCTAAAATTATTATATCCATCAAAGAGTGTTTCTGGCAGCCACTGAATTATGACTGCCTTTTATAACATACATCCTACCATTAGCAGGTATTTGAAGGGTTAAAAAGGCTTTCATATAGGTGAGGATGTTGCGCTATGGACTGTAAAATCAGTATTGAAAGCAACTTGGCAAAGGATCTTAGGCCCTGGTTTAATTAAAGTTGAGCTTGTTGTGCAAGTAAACGACACACAGTCGGGATTTGCTCTCTGCATAATTTACACGTCTCTTGCTGGCTTGCTCTCAAAGTATCAGAGACTAATTTTAAGGCAAGGCTTGCATGATTTGAGTCATGCAGAGGTCACATCACTGGAACAAAAAGAAAGAAAATCATTCACCGATATGTTTAGAAAAGTTTAGCTCAAAGTTCCAAAGGCCTGCCCACTGCTAATCATAGTATGCAGAAAAAAAAAAGACATTTCGTTCGATAGTCTGCAGTAGAAGAGTTCCAAATTTCACAAGTGAAAGATTTATAAGTCTTACTCAGTTCAATAATAAAGCACTCTATATCAAGGATACTTAGAGTGAAGTATTATAACTACTTATTTTTAAATTATTTTGGTTATAGATCCTTGAATGTATTGATCCAAATGTAAATATGTTATTGCAAATGCATTTTTATATTAAAAACTGCATATGTCTAAGTGTACCTTTCACATTTTGTGGGTCAAATAAGAACTTCGATTCAAATTTATCTAGCAAAAAAATTGTATCATTCTATGTGTTCTTGGGCACGTGTGTCAGATGGTTTGATGCTTTCTGGCTTTCTACCGAGATAGTGAAGTTATTATGCACTCCATCTGTTGTTCCTTACACTGCTGAAGTTTTTTAACTGGCAACACTCCTAAATACATGGGGTATTTAGAGGGTCTGTAAGCTATCTGCACTTGCTGGCAGAGAAAAATATTTTCAAGTACTTCAAGCACTGAAGAGTGAAAAAAAAAATAAAAATCGGGGTGTAAATTGATCTCATGTCATATAAAGGAAAGTTACAAGTCTGTGTTGTCATCATGTTTTAGACTAGAACTATACTTTCAAATAATTTGAGAGTCAGTGAAAATGAAGTTTCCACAAAGACTGCAAACACCTATACTCTTTGCTTATAGAGGACTAAATTATACGTTTGATACAAATCCCAAGGCAGAAACACATGGTTGCAGTTGTATCAGGCAGTAACTCCAAAGGAAAGGGACACAGTGACAGTTTTATGGGGGTCCAAATCGTTTCCACCTCTGTGACAGCTCAGGCACACTGTAGAAGAAAAACAGCAGTGACGAAGGATTTCTACTCCAGCTTTGCAGCACTGGTTTGCCCCCCACTGGGTTACAACTTATAGCCCAGGTCAGTGGTACAGACGATTTAGGGATTCTTCCTCTGCTGACAGGCATAGTCCACAATTTGGGTGAGAAATGAGCAAGGTGATACTTCACTATTATGGGTCTCATCTTGTGTTTGAAACGTTAATGCATGAATGCATTTTCTATAAAGAACAAAAGAAAGAAACCACAGCCTTTCCTTTTCTTTTAAAGGTTTCAGTGCTGTAAAATAGGTCCTGTGAAAATATGCAAGCAAAGATGTAAAAACTATTTAATCTCAGATAAAGAACAAAGTAGTAAAGCAATTTAACTATATAAAAAGAAGGTGATAAAAGAATACACCACCGGAAAAGATTATTCTTTTTTCTACTACATACTGATCACAATCACACAATGAATCACGATTTATAACACAACCTTTGCAAATAGGCTTTGTGTGCTGGATTGCTCTAACAGGTCATGTTTTTTATGTGATTTCAGAAACCTCCTTTCATAATGACAAAACTTAATGTACAGACCTTGAGATTACTACATGGTCATAAAACAAGGTGATTCCTCTTGTTTAAAATGAATTAATCTTAGAAAGTCCTTCTACTCAAGATATAAGACATACTACTGGCATAGATCCTACCGATCCTTCTTTTGCCCTCTCTCTTGTAGGTCATTGCTCAGATGGAATTTCTGTTTTCATACAAAGTGACTGATGTGAACATATTCATAGGCAATTTTTTAATATATTTTTCACACAACAGCAAAAGATTCACTATGAACTGCATGTAGACCAAGTAGCATTTTATAGGAAAACATCACAGACAGTGCCTCATAATAGTAGCTCTCATCTTGGAAGATCTGCCTCAATTTACAGCAATAACATCATATATATTGATACCTAACTGTGGAGTATCTCTCATAAGTAATAAGCTAGACCTTAATGACAAGCATATTTTGAATTTTAGTTTTGTAAGCACCTCACAGGTAATTCTGACCTAGTGGCTTTCTCTGATAGAGTAACTACATCAGTGGACAAAGAAAGGGCTACAGATGTCATTTATCTGGACATAAGGCCTTTGCCAGGGTCCTCCACAACATCCTTCGCTCTAAATTGGAGACATATGGATTTGGTGGGTGGGCTGTTTGGTGGTGAGGAGTAGGTTGAACAGTCGCATCCAGAAGGTAGCAGTCAACAGCTCAACTTCCTAAGGGGCAGCAGTGACAAATGATGTCGCTAAGGTGTCCTTATTTGGACCAGTAATGTTTAATATTTGCACTGATGCCATCCGAATGGACCTGGACAAACTTGGGAAGTGGGTCAATGAGAACTTGTTGAGGTTCAACAAAGGTAAGCGCAAGGTGCTGCACTTGGGGTGGAGTAACCCTCACTGTCAATCCAGGCTGGGGGATGAACAGATCGAGAGCAGCTGTGCCAAGAAGGACTTGGGGATGCTGGTGGATGAGAGGCTGGACATGACCTGGCAAAGCATGCCTGCACCCAGAAAGCCAATTGTATTCTGGGCTGCGTCAAAAGAAGTGTGGCCAGTAGGTCAAGGGAGGTGATTCAGCCCCTGTACTCCACGCTCATCAGTCCCCAGTTGGAGTACTGTGTCCAGCTCTGGGGTCTCTAGCACATGAAAGACATAGACCTGTTGGAGTAGGTCCAGAGGAGGGCCCCAAAGACGATCCATAGGGCTGGAACACCTTTCCTAGGGAGACAGGCTGAGAGAGTACAGGTTGTTCAGCCTTGAGAAGAGAAGGTTCTGGGGAGACCTTATTGTAGACTTTCAGTACACAAAGGCTGCCTTGAAAGATGAGGACAAACCATTTAACAGGGCCTATTGCAACAGGTAATGATTTTGAACTGAAGGAAGGTAGATTTAGATTAGAGGTAAGGAAGGTTTTCAATGAAAATGGAGAAACACCAGAACAGGTTGCCCAGACTAGTGGTAAATGCCCCATGTCTGGGAACATTCAAGGTCACGTTTGACGATGCTCTGAGCAACCTGATCTATCTGAGCATGTCCTTGCTTATTGCAAGGGCATTGAATGGAGATGACCTTTAAGCATCCCTTCCAACTCAAACTATTCTATGATTCTATGACTATAATAATTTTTTTTCAAGTAGCAATTTTGACCAAAGATCCTAACAGACTTTGTCTAGAGAATCCATTGTTTATCCCATAACAGCTTCCAATTTCAGCAAAAGCTCTGTTATTAAAGAAGAACGGGAAGTAGTTAGAACTAGATGTGAAATCTCATTAGTACCTTGATTCTGTCAGTTACATTATTTTTAAGGCAAGCCTTTTTTAATAATACCCAGTGTTAAACATTAATGCTTTCTGCCATTTTAAGTTGTTACATTGTTACAGATGGCACACATCATTGATTCCATACCTAATAATTCTCAGGTTAACAATCATCAACTGCATTAGCTTGGGAAGAATGATAATCAGAGTGATGGGAAGTTTTACCAATATAGTCACTCCTGGCTTTTTAAAGGCAATGTAGCATATACTGTTGATCTCAATGGTGTCTAAGACATTGGAGATTTTTATATAAAAGACCAATGATCCATTGGGTTATAAGTTTTTTGGAACTAGTCCAACACAAGCTATCATGATTTCCTACATTAATTTAGCATATTCATTAACCATTCTGTGTAAGCCATTACGGAGAACAAAGGCCTTCCAGCCCACACAAACACCTGTGAGGAGGCACATATGCCACCGAACAACACAGATTTCTAGCTTGATAATGGGTCACGTCCTGCTGACGATCTGTGTTACTTTCTTCGAAGAAAGTGTTCACTCAGACACAACTGAGATGAAGTTGTGGGGATTTTCTTCAGCTTCTACTTCCAAAGGGCAGAATGATTAAGGCAGTGTCACAATGCCACCTTCTGCCAGGACCAGCTCCTCTGTTGGAGAAGTTGTCTATTGCTGTCATGCCTTCACCATTGGGCCATAAACCACCAGTCTGACGGGCTGTGACGGTTTTCTCTCTATTTAAGGTTACAACCTGAACTTGTCCCCTTCCATCCCCATCCAATGCTCATACAATAGGCCTGTGAGGGGCAGAGGTACCCTATGTAGGCTAGGGAAGACCACTGAGTACAGAGCAGGAACACCATCAAGTCATAGAAGGGATTAATGTGAATGCTGTGGACTTGAGGCACTCTAGACCTCTTTATTCTTCAGGTTAGAGATCAATCTCTAACAATGATTCATTATTGTAGGTTCAACTTTTGATTTTCTCTTTCAGTGCACAACTTTCTAACACCAAAGCTGTGAAGCTTTGATGCTGTTGCACTAGAGCCTGATAGTGCCAAACTGTATCCTTACTACAAAAGGAGACATCTTCACCATGACAAGATTTATTTTAAAACTAAATCTGCATTTTTTCTTAACCATGTCATATAAATTTAAATTGTTATTACCTCTCTGTATTAATAGTTTCTTTGTGTTCCATTTCTTATTTCTTCTTCCAGTTTAGTGTAGTTGACATGTTTTATAAATATGCAGCTTTTTTTTTTTTTTTTTTGCAAGAAATAGCTACTGAAACTCTACTCAGAATAAGCAGGGGTACCAACAACTGTGTTACCCACAATAGATCCTGCTTCCTATAATCAGTGCATTGCCACTGATCATTCAGTAGTTTTTGGTTACTTACTGTCACTTTTTCATTCATCAAAGGGTACTTCAGTCAATTGGAATTATATTTTCAAGTGATATTTCGTACAATCTCATAGAAATGAAAAAAATTTAATCTAGATAACTTTGCCTCCCAACTACAACAATGTGATCAAATGAAATAGAGGCCAATGTTTTTCCTGTGTGGTTCTCCTACCTTGCTGGTGACTGAACAAATGAACTAGTTTCAAGCTTATGAATTCGTCATACTAAGAACTGACCTTAAATTTATGGAAAGAACATTATATATAATATAATATTTGGTAACTTTTGACTTCTCAGTTTTCAGGTACTTTTAACATTATCCAAACACAAGACTGCCACATTAATTTTATTGAGGTGTTAAAACCTTGCAAGAATTCACAAAATTTTAAGAGCTCAGTCCACCAAATCAAACTAAATGTATTTCCAATGATCTACTCCTATAATTATGGGTGTATGCATTACCTGTGAATCTTGTTTAGTAAATAGAGTTTACACCTGTAGTCTCAAGTTTCACTTTTAATATGGTAAAAAAAATGTCCTAAGACAGAGATCAAGCATGGAAAACTCAAAACCAGAAATTTAAGTCTGGTAAACCTATAAGCTACAGGAAGCAGACTTTAAGAATGGAAAGCATTAGCCAACTTTATTTCCTTTCTAGCTTGCCTGAAATTATTCTGTCAGGAGCAATTTGCCTATTTCTCCTTCAATATATATGCTTTAGGGAAGAAGGAACAATTATTTTATAAAACGCAATCACACCAGACCATGCTTCAGGAGGATGTGATTACACTGTTTTAGAAGCACTGCAACACAGAGACAAATGCCTGAGGTTAAATTTGGTCTGCACATCGGTCGTTGTTACTTCTGAAAGAACCTTATGAAAGGTGAAATAGAATGTCAAAACTCCAAATGATCAAACCGCATATTTATAACTTTTCCAAGAGAAGTAACTTCATGCAATATTTTCTTAACATAGTCATTTACCCACTTTTAGCTTCACCAATCACTCTTATGAATCATCTCAACCAATGAACTGACCTACCAACCAAGCCCTGTCCAGCCTTCACTATGCCTCGTCTTTTATCATGGTGAGAGAAGGCAACAAAGCACTGGGGCTATAAGACAATATATTTTGGTGTAATCTTAACACTGACCAACATAATCAGAGAGCAGTCATCTGACCATCAATTGAAGAAAAGAACAATACACCTGCCTCATTGTACTAGGCTGGCACTCAAACATTTCACAAAAGGAAGAGGCTTTTAATACCATATTCCTTTATTATTATTTATAACAGAAAAAGTGCCATAGCACAATGTGTGGCAATGCCCATCTAACCACTTGAGTTGCCCAGATCCTCCATCATTTAGGTTTCCTGTAAGCCCTAGCTCTGAATACTAAGCAGTCTTTGCTCTTCGTAACCACTCTTGCTTTGCCCTGGCACAGTGCCATTTAAGCATATTTCCTAGAAACTGTTCCCGTTGTCCTAGTCTGGCTTTTTTTTCTGAAAGTGCTCCTTGAGTAAAATGTTTTGGCTTAGACACAGGTATGTATCTGCTCTTCCTCTGCAGTTACCCCTATTTATAACCCAGGTGTTAGCAGCTGTGTTCTTGGAGTCATCAGCCACAGCTACCTTAAATAATCTGCAGGTCTGAAAAGATACTGCTTCAGTGAATTTTCTGGTGAGGAGAGAGTCATGGTAGGATGGGCATTCAACACAAGTGCTTTATTTAAATGTGCTCTGTTTTACCTACTAATTTTTCTTTCTTATAACCTGTCTCCAGGGAAGAACAAAATGCAAATCTTTTCTACTATAGGCTGCAGATGACTGCAACAGGAGAGAAAATTTCCTGTCATGACCAAGTACCATAATTGAAATGATCTCTGGAAGTTTATTCATTTATATTAGACAAACTAAAAATTTCATTTAACTTGTAAAAGACCCGTCTAACTGAGAAACAATAATTAAAAGATCCAGTAGGTTTAGCTGGCTTCAGGTCAGCTAAATTTACAACTTCCTTTTACAAAAACAAATTTTACATATACTAGAATTTTAATTAAAACCAAATACGTTTTTTTAAAATAAGTTAGTGATATACAAATATTTACAACACTCAGAAAATCTGATGGATTTATAACTTGCTATTAAATGATCACTTGGCGATCCATTTCCAGGTATATCAGTTCTCTTAAAAAGCTGGCGGTTAGATATAAGGCCTATAAGGGAAATGCTTAAATAGTAGTATAAAAATGTCTGTAATAAAACCAGAAGCTCTGAATTTCATGGTGCTTTAATGCTGCCTCTGAAGTAATGAAAAAGACATTTTCCAGCACTTGCTTCAAGGACTCCACTAATAACATTTTTCACAGAGGACCTATCTATTTTTAAATAACTTATTGTGAAGTTATTCTAAAGTATTTTAAATCATGCAACTAAGTTTGATCTGAGCTCCTCAGCTTTTTAATTCTGTTTAATTAAAGGGTTTTTAAACTATTTTTAACGATAATTTCTATTGCAACTTGATATGCACTCAATAACAAGAATGGCATTACCAAGTTATTTCCTTAATATCACATATGACTCTTCTGTACTACTTACTCTGCCAGTCTAACACCATGAACTAGTTTGAAAATAAATTTCTGGCCAGACCTGAAGACTTATTTGGTGGATTAAAACAAATCACTCTCTTCTAACCTTCACTGCAAAATACATTGTGCAGTTTGATGTTCGCAGCTATTTCAAAGAAATACAGGGGGTTTGCATAGTGACAAAATACGCTGACAGAGCTGTGTGTGAAAATACATACAAATATTCAGTACTTGTCTGGAATACAGACAGAAGAAAAGCAAGTATTATAATGGAAAGTACAGCAACTCTTGTCAGCAGCAATATGCATGTCCTGATAGCTCTGCACAGAGGATACAGACCACTGCCCATCTTATCACTGAAAGGGTCATGCTACAACTACGTTCACTTTCAGCAGCCAATTAACTAAACTAAGTTTTATTTTGGAGACAGCAATGAAGATTATGCTGAATGAATTAAAAAAAAAATGTAGACTAGAAATTTAATTAAAGGGATTCTTCAACACATGCTGACTCTCATTTTTCAAGAGACAGCAATTTCTTTTAATTTCTTGCACTGAATACATAAATTTATTTCAGGACCAACCCATGAGGCTTGAATCTAATCAAGATTTAAAGTCTTTGGGCCTGAGGACTGTGCTCTCTCAAAAGTTATTTGATGCAAAATTATTCATGAGCTACCCTAACTGCTTTCAGAGACAAGAGATCCAGACTGTGTTCTATCTTCCAGGAATTTTAACTGGAGTTTAAGGGTCTTTGGATCTTCCTCATTCAAGCCACCCAACGCATAAGTAAAGGCACCTTCAAATGTACTCTTCCAAATCAAAGGCTTTTATCATTGGACATAAAGGATAAAATTGTAGAAGCCTGTGTTTGCCTGCCTCCTGAGCTCTCTCCACTTGAGCTTCCTTTCCTTCAGCCCATAGAGGAGTGTTTTGGTGACGAAAGAAAGAGGTGCAGCTTTTCTCCTTCTCTAGAGTACTACCACAACCACTCCCTGCCTATTTTCAGCCTTAGTCTGAGAGGGTTAAAAAGGAAAATTGTCCTGAAGTCTCTTGAGATACCAAAAGGAAAACTTCCTTTCAACTCCTCTGCTTGTTGATCTGGCAGATTAAACTCCAAATACTTGCCATATGAACTGGCTGAAAAGACCCCAAAACACTACAATCTATCCTGAGAAGAGAATGAACTTGCATAAAGCAGAAGTACTTGTGATTATTTTTTAATTCTGTGTATTTGCTTCAGAAGATTTAGTTTTATTTTTTCCTTCATATAATTCAGTAACAGAAGTGTTAAATTATATGAGCAAGTATTTTTGACTTCCAGTATGCAAAATATTTCTCCTAGTCTTCCCTGAAGTTCATGAATACTTCAGCATGATATCATTTCTACAGATGTAGTCAGTCATATTCATAATATTTTTAAAAATTACCTCCACATTTAAATGAATTGAATATGTAATAATATATATTTGCAGTATGTATATCTATCTACTTGTCTATAGATATATTTTGTTTGCCACATTTTCAATGAAGGGGTGAACCACAGGTCATGTTGGCTGTACAAGAATTATATGGAGAACATGAGAAAATAGCTTCCCAAAATTTTAAATGAAATCTAAATTCACATGAACTGATTATAAAAGCAAGTAATAGAATTCACTAATTTTGCTCACAAATAGAAAAACTATTGCTATTTTATTTCTTCAAGACAAAGCATAGTGATGTAACACAAAGTCTCAATTGTTTTTATTTGCACAGTCACTAGCAATATTAGCTCCAAGTACACGTGAGTTTTTAGCTTTAAAGGTAATATGCATATTCCACCCAGGGTACTGGTCTGAATTATGTAGGCACAGCATGGCTGCCTTTGAACTTAGAGCTTTTGAAGGCTGTGTTTAGAACACAGATTTATCCTTCACTTGCAATTAACTAAATTCAGCTGGCATTCCTGAAAAATTACTTACTCTCCTGATTAACCAGAGATTAAAAGCCCTGAGCCTACGTTTCCAACATTATTAAAGAAGAAAACAACATATTCCTAAAGTTTTTATGCTTGCAGGCGAATGAAATACTAAGGAATTGACTACGGACACACAACAGATTTACATATAGATGTCAGACAAGTACAAGAAGCCAATATACCCAGACCTTTAGCATAACCATACATTGCAAAAGATAAATCTGAGAACAAGCATTTCCCTGCTTGCAGCTCCAGCACCATTACAATACCCCTTCTGCCTGGTTATACCTCCTAAATGTTTAAACGGCTCTGGCAGATCCATTGTTTTCTCACTAATTCAGAAATGGGCAGCACTTGGTGGCAACACAACAGAAGCAGGGAAAGGTCTGAGATGGATAGTCAGCCATATTTTTGGTACTAATAAGCTAAACAGGTCTTGCAGTAATCAGAAAGTTTTTTTATCAAAATACTACCAAGGATTACCTGACACTCGAGGGGAAGATCTTTTGCTACATAACAGAAAAAAACCCCCAAATCCCAAAAAACCCACACACGCCAACCTTAAAATAAAAGGTTATCTTACTAACATTTTCTATTTCACATTTTACCCTATAACAAGAGGAAATTTCCTTGCCATCTAAATGGTCACACTAATGGTGATGTGTTTTCTGACAATAATGATGTTTTTGAATAGGGCAGAGTAAGAGCTGAAGAACCCATAGTATTTCCTGCAGACAGTGGGTGTTCACACAGCTCCACAGGCAGCAGGGCTGGTGATTATTGCAAATACAATCAGAGACATTCTGCACAACTTTGAGGAAACTTTAAAAGCAAGTGCTATATTAAAGAATCCATAAGTATTGACTACACAAATTGACATACCATACTAACGCTACAATTAGTTCCTTTAGGCCTGAACAGACAGTCCTTAGCTCCAGTCACAGAAAGGCACAGCCTTGTCAAAGCTTGCCCTTGACCTAAGCAGAAGTCTCAGGGTGAAAGATGCAAAATGCATGGCCAAAACCAGGGGAGCACATTCGGCGCCTCGCCTGGCACACCTTGCCAAAGCACACTGCTGGCAGAGGTGTGCCTGGAGATCACAAAAATAACTTCTACCTAAGGAAGCAAGACTTCTGACCTTTTCCAAGCTACTTATATGCTGAAATAACAGTGTAACACCTACCAAAAATGAAGATGTTATTAATATCTCTAAATACTATACTTACTGCTAGAACACGGGAAATTACTCATTTGACTAATAATGACGGATCAGCAAACTGACAGCATTAGCAGTACTTAAAAAGATTATTAAAGTAGCTTTAACATTTTTACAGCACACAGCAAAGGAAGAAGAAACACTCAAATGGAACATAACCTAATCCAAGGAGAGGAAATATCTGAGTAGCAATACATACTAGAATTTACTTTTAATGACTATACTGATTTGCAGACAGCTCTGTGAGACGGCTTCTCTACAATTGCTGCTCTCCAGCACTACCATACTACATTTAGAGCTGCTTTAGAACATGAGGAAGGACTGAAAATTTCCAAATTGTCAAGTTAACAAAAGGTAGGGCTGATAAGGGAAAATGTTTAATAACATAACAAAACCAATGATTACCAGGTTTTTTAGCAAAAGATATTACACACCAAATTCACATTATAATAATTGCTGTTTTGAGACAAAATTTCTGAGCAGAAAATCAGATGTCATACAATACAAATTAATTCATGGAATAGTGTTTTCAGATATTTGCTGGAAGCTGTTTATTGACTGAAGATGCATCATTAATGCAACTGCAACTCATCATTAATAATACATACAGAATAAATTGATCCATCTAGAAATTAAAATCTTCATGCAACTGATTATTATTTAAGAAAACTGTAAATGAAACATCCTTTAAGAGAAACACAACATTTGAAGTAGTCTCCAGATGAATCCTGCATTCTAGCTAATTCTGTGCTATGTATAGAGAAGAACCACCTATTTTAGTGTAGATTTCTATTTTCTTCAAATCTGGTAATCAGGTTTATCCCAACTTATGATTTCTTATCTCTACTCAAGAGTCATCAGGGTGTCTTGAAAAGAATTTTTGATATTTAAAAAAAAAAAAAGATACACCCAGAGTTTACATAACATTTTTTTATTTACTGCTTTTATACTTCATTATAGACAAATTAAAGCAGGATACAGGCTATTTTGGTTGTAAGACTAAACAATTTTCTTCTGTACTGTGTCTCAAGAAGAAAACAAGAAAGAAAATAAAAGGCAACCCAAAACACCACAAAAAAGTGCCAAAATTGAATAAAAAAATAAAATCCAACCCAAGACCCACCCACCTTCAGTACTTCTGTCTGACCTAAAGAAAAATGACTTTCCATTACTGTTGAGTGCTCCTGTTAACTCAGTCATCACTTGTGGGTAGTCCTACAGTTTTCGTTCCTGACAATGACATAAGGCAGATAATAAAATGATGTGTCACACTGGCTGCTAGCTGCATAATCTATCTTTAAAATTGACCAGATACTGTTTTACTTGACTCTATGTGAAATGTGGCTGGATATCATTTATTTCCCCTTGGGAATCTGTAAAGATTACTAACACCCACAAAATTGTCATGACATTTGTTTTGTGTTTGGCTGCCCTTGCAAAAACTGGAGAGATATTGCAGAAAAAAAAGGAAAAAAAAAAAAAAA
>VWZG01008631.1:50937-74113 GCA_013396735.1 Grallaria varia
AAAAGAGTCATGTCTTAAGGATGTTGCCAAGGTGAATTTAGTTCTATATGTATGTACTCTGTGAGAAGACAGAACACTGGACAAATCAGAATGTTAACTTTCACAGCTTGTTAAACATTTGTGTTTTACATTGTTGAGGTTCTTAGTTAAAGAGTCTGGCTCTAACTTGCAGAAGCGAGGTAAGTCCAAACTTCTTAGCTGCGGATCCAAGCAGGAGCTATATTTTGAACCAAACGATACCCAGAGAAGCATGATCCCAGATATCTTTGATCATGCAGATAAATTGCTGTTTTGATCATAGTCTATTTGCCTCAGTTCTAGACTTCCTACCACTCATAATCCAGCAGTTTTTATAATAAAATTCTGGAAAAATGATATCTTTAAACATAGTTAATGATATAAATAGAATTTCACAGTAGTATTGGTGGCAGGTTTATTAGCATTTAAATGCTTGGATTGTGTAATAATAAGTTAGAAGACTAGCAAGGATATAAATTATTATATTTGAACAGGAATTGAATGATGTGCAGTAAGGCAGATATAAGGACAGTGCACAAAGACTGAACAGGGGAGAAGAAAAGAATAAATAGAGATCAAGAAGAAAAACCTTCAAAATAACATCTCCTCGTTCCTAAAAGCTAAATTTGATGACCTTAATAAGGCTACTTTAACACTGCTTTTGTCTATGATATTATATAATCTCAGTTTATTTATGACTTATACAATCTCTATATACACACATACATTCCCCAATATGTAATATAAAATAATAATGTGACAGTGTATTTGATATTTCTCTTTCACTTGTTTGTGGAATATTTTGTTTTATGCATCTACCAGATGCAAGATGAACAGCAGATTACAAAGCACTCTACTATCACAGCACTTAAAGCAAACACATGTGTTTTTATACCACACTGCATTAGGACTATATGGTACAGAAGCAGAGCAAATCGGTGCAGCATCAGTGTAACTGTAGGAAGCCTATACTGTCACCATTTTCTCCTCCTTCAGCTCACCTCAAGCTGATGCTGCCTCTGCCACATTCAATTCCACAAAGGAATCCAGAGAAGGCAGCTTACCACAACATCAGTTTTACTGTAGTCTTTGCCTGGTCTATTTGTGAATTTTTTGGAGGAAAATGCTCACTGACATGCATAACATCAAATATGATAAAGCCAATTTTGTAAGGAGCTTCTACGTGTAACTAGAATACAAAAAGTATAAATCATTTTTTCTCCATTCTTGATGAATAGAGGTCAGAGCTGTTGATAAATCCTCTGGGGATTTGCCTGTAAAGTAATACGAATATCATATCAATTCCCCTCTTTTACTACTACAGCCAAAAAAAAAAAAAGAAAGCTTTTTTTATGTCTTTCCCTTTAAAACCAACATCAAAGAATTAAGGAAAACAAATTTTGCATTAGAAGACTATCTAAAAACATTTCACTTCAAACAAGGCACCACACAGAGCTGACAAGACAAGAGATTTAAATGCTAATTAGCATAAATTTCTTTATCAAACTATAATTTTGAGAAAATGTTATGTGACCCTCAGATTTAAATACTGTTTTTCCTTCAACCACATTTTTCATTGCCAAAATGGCTTCTCAGATTTATAGGCATGGATCATACATTTTGCAAGTTTGATTCTTACAGATTAGCCCGTGTTTCCACATTTATAACGAAAGGCTGCAAGACCTGTACTAATGGCAGTATGCACAGTAAAGACCAGAACTGCTACAGAGCATGCAAGGCACTATCTCTAGATCACATTTCTGTGTGAGAAACAACTTCATGCATGATGAATGGGCAACAAAAAAGATGTAGTTGTTATTGTCTTTTAGCTACAAGTCCCACCCAATGGGCAGAAACACGCTCTGGACTCCAAACTTCTCCAGGAAGGCTCTACAGTAATGACAAAACTGCACATAAGTGGCTTGTGTTTCATATGCACACCCCAGTCACCCATTTGCCTTGATGATCACACAGATGTAGAAATTTGCAAAAGCATTACGGGTTAATTCACACCTACCTCATGTAAATAAACTCTTTTAATACTCATGTGTGAAACAGATTTCATAGATGAATGAACTTAAGGAGAAGTGGGAGTTATGAATACTTCTTTCTGTACAGCTTTCCCACATTTAGCAAGAAAGGACATTTACACAGGGTAGATGAAAACTGACCTAAAAGAATTTCATGAGGGGGGCCCATACACTACATGAATGCTGAAGTCTCAGTTAATCAGGATTTTAAAGTGCGTGTGACTGAGATGCCAGAACATCAGAAAGGCACCCACAGGACTAGTTCACCTCTATCCTAAGGAGATTTGCTCGACAAAGAAGAAACAACGACACAGGCAGTCTATACATAATTTACAAAGTCTTGGGAACACTATGATGTTGACATATATTTGCTTTAAGGAGCAGCGTGTGCCCGTGGGAAAGGGGACTGACACGGCTCTGTGGGAAGCAGGCTCAGGTGAAGTGGTTAGCTTTTAACATTGCTGTGCTGACCCCACTGCAGGTAGGCTAAGCAGGCTGCCTCGGTGGGAACAGAGTTCCTCTAAGGCTTTGCGCAAAGGCGTGCTGAAGTGGTCGATGAAGTCACCTTAAAATAGATGAACCGAGCTCCTAAAGAGCAGTGGCACAATACAGAAAGCAAAAAACCCACTTTCTTAGCAGGTGGAGTCCTATCTAAACAGAGGGTCAGACAATGGTGTTTAAAATAGGATTCTAAAGGACCTCAAGGCAACTGCGAAAGCACACTAAAGGGTTTCCTACTTTTGTGTTTTTTATGCAAGTTACAAAAAATTTACATTCCAATCCTATGCAACATAAACATATCTATAAGTTATACCCTATCACGCAACTCTGAACAGATAAACTATAAATACAGAGAATTCAGTGGGCAGAGTACAAGAGCATGCAAATGATTTCAAGGTTAGTCAGAAGGCACAGTTCTCATGAAGGGAAGGAGGAAAGGGAAGGAATTCTGTCCCTTCATACGCCAGAAGAAAATTCAGAGCACAACAGTGCAGGAGGTGAAGATTCAAACCAACAAAATAATGGTGTGGAGTTACTACACAATTGAGAGAACTTCTAAACTTTAAAAGCACAAGATAGTGACTCTGCCAGGAAACAGTGGCAACTGGAATAAGAAATCAAAGGCATGGTCATAACTAGCTTTCAAAATATATAGTCTTTTCCTGCAAGAATACTGGGCCAAATGTATATTTCAATGGCTTTAAGGAAAGGAAAACTACAAAATGCAGCATAAACCAGAAACCAGAATACAAGATCCTTGTTGATCTTCCTGTGTGCTAAAGTTTATAGCAAGAAGTAAATGGGGGATTTACTAGCTAAATTTCCAGTGCTGAAAATTAACTTTCAACATAAACAGCTTCATATATTTAATATATATTAAGCAGCAAATTCTGAGCTGAATTACACCAGAACCTCTAGTTTGTTTATTCAGAGGTACCAGAATATCTCCCTATATTAATATTCAGCGTAGGATGCATAGAGAGGTACAGGGACTGCTGTCTCTTCCCTACTCCACTTGCTTTTCCAGTTGGTATTGTGATGTGCTTGATACTCAACATCTTTAAATCACAGAATGGTTGTTTTCTACCCTGTGTAGGTGTGCCTAGCTTTTTAAAGTTGTGATCTGCAAAATCAATTAGAACACTATTTACCAGATCACACAGAATACTCTCAAATGATACAGCATATCCATGCAAAGCATAGGCCTCAGAGATAAAAGGATTATTTCAAATTAAACAATCATGATTCTTTCTCTACAACTTGTACCACTGCATTGTGTGTCAGAATACTGAAAGCCTAGCTCAGTACTTTGGTTATAATGAGCTTTAGGACATCTCAAGGGACGCATGTGTGACTTGTTTCAAAATATAAAAATTCTATTTTGCTGAATAATACCATGGTTTTGTACTCTGTTTCATTAGGAGGCAATGAGAAAAAAAAAAAAGCCAAAGAAAAATGCTTTGAATAATTTCAAGTGCAAAAAAAATCCAGTTAAAAAACCAAGTCAGTTGGCATAATGCCACAGCTATTGCAGAGGACCTGTCCTTCTGAAATGATCATAGATATCTAGACTTAAAAGGAGACCTATTATTAAAAAAATTATCAGGATGTGTTGTTTTAGGCTGAGGGAGAGTTCGTTTTCTTCATAGGGCCCTGTATGGGGCTGTGTTTTGTATTTGTGCTGGGAAAAACGTTGATTTCACAATTGCTGAGCTGGACTTACACAGTCAAGGTCTTTTCTACCTCTCACTCCACCCCACTGGCTAATGGGCTGGGAGTACGTAAGAAGTTGGGAGGGGACACAGCTGGGACAGCTGACCCAGACTGACCCAAGGGATGTTCCATACAACATAGAATCATAGAATGATTTGGGCTGGAAAAACCTTAAAGCTCATCTTGTTCTATCCCTCTACCATGGAGAGGGTCCCTTTCCACTAGACCAGGGTGAACAACTCAAAAGCTCTCAGCTTTTTTTCATTGTAGAGGTGTTGCAGCTCCCAGATCATCTTTGTGGCCCTTCTTTGGGCCTACTCCAACAGGTACGTGTCTTTCTTACATTCAGAGGCAACAGAGGTGGACTCAGTACTCCAGGCAGGGTCTCACATGAGCAGAGTAGAGGGACAGAATCAGCTACCTCTGGCCTGTGTACCTGCTGGCCCTGCTTCTTTTGATGCAGCCCAGGATACTGTTGGCATTCTGGGCTGCGAATGCACATTGGTGAGTCACATTCAGCTTTTCATCAACCAGCACCCCAAAGTCCTTCCTTGGGGCTGAAGGGGAAGGTTGAAGAAGAAGGAATTGGGGACATTCATAGATAGGGCATCTGGCTTCCCAAGTCACTGTTTTCTCTGCTAGAATCCTGCTTTCCTGAAGATGGTTGAATACCTGCTTACTAGCAGGAATTAGTGAATGGATTCCTTGCGTTGCTTCTCTTGTGTGTGTGGTATTTGCTTTACCTGTTAACTGTGGGTTGACAAAGATAGTTTGGCTCATTTTCAGTCTTCTGAGTCTCTGCCCCCTGCCACTCATCACAGGGAGGAAAGAGTGAGTGTCAGGGTGGGGCTTAGTTGCCAGCTGGGATTGAACTATAAAATAGGAGTGCAAATAGCCTTGATGCCTTTAAACTATTTTTCAACTGGCAATTAAAGTGTGTGCTGGAAAGGCAAAGCTGGTTTAACAAAATCAGCTTGATTTTAAAACACAGAGACCCACCATGCTCCTGTACTTCAGGGAAAGGGAAAAAAAAAAAATCCCAAGCGTCCCTGCATGTGACTTAGTGATTTTGTGTGTTGGGGATCAACAAGACACACATGCAGGCATTTATCCCATATGAAGTTAAATAGTGTGGGTTTATGTTCAACTTAGACTGAACCTCTAATAAATTCGAAGGCTAAAGTTGCCCGATTTATTTCAGAAATCTGAAATAACAGTACTATCATTTAGAGAGCAAGAAATCAGTATCCTAGGAAATGCTCCTACCATGCCCTCATGGAGCAATACTGCTGTTTGAGGAAGTTAATGTGAAAAGCTTAGTATCACATCTGCTTTTACTTTCTAGAGCTAGTCCTCAGAGTATAAAGCCCAATATTCTAGCACTAAATGACAACCAAAACATCCAAGAGGGTGACTTTTCCCACAACTACACAGTAGCATAGTTGACTGCCATATTCCTTTCCCTGCGCCATGGAACTGGATGGTGAGAGATTGTATGTCATCACGGATGGAGATGGATCAGGCTCTCAACAGGGTAAAATGCAGCCAACGCTGCCGAGTCTCAGCAGCCAGGACTGCAGATGAATAAGAAGGCTCAGCTATGCCCACATAATTCCCCAATTCTACCCCTCCCCACCCAGGCATAAAAATCAGGCAGAAATGTCTTAGAATTACTGCAGTTTTTTTAAGATTGCCTTTGTGGTACTATAACTATGTGGCCTGCTGAGCAGAAACACTTGCAGTTCGTTTTTGAGTGTGATGGGTGTGCTATTTTGGTGTTTGGTTATGGTTTTGTTCTGTTGGGGTTTTTTGTTTGTGCTTTTTGTTTTGAATGGTTTGGTTTGTTTTTAATTTTTTTTTTCAGTTTAAGAGAATACAGTCAGCAATACAACAAAACTCATTTGATTTAACCCAATGGATAGTAAGCATGAGGAATGTATCAAGATCTTCTGCTTTCAAAACTGCCAATACAAGCACATGAACACTTTATGTGGTATTTTGCTTTCATATGTTAATTCCAGGTTCACAGTTGATACCATATATTTGAAACCTAAATAAGGCATAAAAAGGTTAAAAAAAATACAGACTCCACTGAATAAAAGCCAGCATATCTTTCTAGTTAAGCTACATGAGATAAAAAAAATTGACATCAAAGAAACTGCCTCAATTCAGGCCTTTCAAAATACTTGTCATTAAGAGATGGTTTGTTGAAACTTCAGACAGGCTAAATGTATGCCACATTTTGAGTGAAAGAATTACCTTTCCAGGGTTGCAATTACAACTGTACTTAGTTGTCATGGCAACCTGGCAACATATAGATGTTGTCAGATGAAGACATCAAGGGCAGACAGTGATTTTCAAATCACCACATGCCAAGTGTCATTCTTCCTGGATATATCTGTGCTCAGTTAGCCAAAAGATTAAAAAAAAAAAAAGGAAAATTAGCATGTTAAAACAATGTTTAAACAGCATTTGGACTGTAATACCAATATCCCATTTTGCAGAGATTTTGTAGGATACTTAAATTAGTGTCTGCCTTTTTTTTTTTTCCAGCTGTGTTCCCAAAGTATAAGTACAACATGGGGAGTTGAAACACAAAGAGGTCAGGCTCAATGATTAAGGTTACCATGCTTGGTGATAGTGGAGTCCTGCTATTGTCCTTCCCCTTTTCTTCCTGTTTTAATTGTCCTGCTGTCCTGACTTGAGTATTTTGAGTATTTTTCAGTCAGATGTTCTCTCTGACCTGCATTTCAAGTCCTTTTGAGACAGCAAAAGGAAAATTGATCTACACTAAAAGGCAGTATTGAGCATGCCCCAAAGATATGAAGTTCTGCAAATACTCCAGCTGTGATCTATTTGTAAAGGTTGAGGCAGAAACCAGAACACACCCACTACAAACACAGCTTTCAGCTCTTTTCAGTAGGCAGCTCATACTGTGAGGCTGTCCTCTATACGGCTATTGTTACTTCTACTGACCACAGTGGCTTTGCTCTGTTTTATATTACAAAATAAAAGTTTTCTGAGTTGGTGTTCAGTTTGTTTACAGGGACTTCTCATGCCTTGATGCTGTGCTTATTAGTACCACAGTTTGAAGTGATCAAGCATAACGCTATGCTTGTGTATCCTTCCACCTAACTCAAGTCCATGTAGGTGTTTATGCTGTAGCAAGACAGAGGCATCATTCCACCTTAAAGTTCTCCTGAATACTAAATACTGTAAGCAAGCAGAAAGGACCCTATCCCAATTGGAATCTTCTTTGGACAACGATACCCTTTAGAGCTTTTAAACAAATTTTAACAGGAATAGCTTGTTCACCACTTACATGGTTGAAATGTTTTTGATCTAGTACTAAACCCTCTCAGAACCCAATTTCACCAAATTGTGAATCCTCACCTAACGGAGGGCCAATACACCTTACCCCTTTCTTATTCCACCAGTCTGCCTGGTGCATTGAAGTACCCACAGGACAAAACTAGACACTAAGAATGCAAATCAAAAGCAAAAACTTGTTTAATTCGTTAGTCAAGTATAGTCTGAAATGACTACACTTAGTGTGTACAGATTTGTCAAAAAAAAAAAAGTCACCTTGAGTGAGTTTTGGTTTGTCTTATTTGAAATGAACTCAGAAAGATTTTATTGTTATTTCCAAACACTTTCAGTAACCTGAGTGACTTAAAAGAACAAGTTCTCTCTTCTGCATAGGAAGAGAGGGCCTACAGCCAAGAGTTAAAACACGAAAGGATAACAAAAATTAAGTAAAATGGATGCAAGTGCACACTGAAAAACAATTTCTTTTAATGGGAAGTAGTTTACTTAGTATTTGTAACAAAAACTTGATTGTTCAAAGTATCTAGAAATTTCTCCATAAAATTTTATATTGAGTTACATAGTGAGATGACTGGGTTTTAGACTTTCAGATTTTCACTGTTAGAGTGCTGAAGAAGGATCATCAGGAAAGGTAAGTAGTGCTCTACCACATGTATTTTCAAAAGCTATGACTCAATATTTTTCTTGTCTTGATTGTTTCAGAAAAAGATGTTTACTCTTATTGTCAAATTCTAACAATTCCCAAGATTACAGAAATTAAAACACTGATAAATTAATGGAAATTTTTTGCTTCCCTTGTGCAAAGAAAAAAATCTGCTTAATTCAGCTTCACACAAAAGGAAAAGAAAAAGCAATCCAGGGAAGCCCCCAGAGCCCAGGTATCCCACTGTGTGATAATCATCATAAAACAGAACATGTTCATTCCTTTGCAAACACTGCATAAGAAAAAAGAACGAAAATTGGAAGTATATGTACATGTGTGTACAGAGAAAGAATTAGAGGTCTTATTATCACTAGTTCTTTATTTGGTCTGCAGTGACATTTGAAAATTCCTTTTAAAATTAAAATACACTAGGGATTTTCCTGACACTCAGAAGATTAAATGCATAATGATGTCAATAACTAGTAAATCCAATCGGAGAGTCCCTCCTGTCTTAGTAATTAATGCTGGTCAAGTCAGATGCATAAATCTACTTTTTAAAGTATTTTTCTGGAACTCACACTTGTATCAGTTCTCCTCTTGTATTCCTTATTTGAAATACTATAAAAAACCCGAATATTTGGTTTGACAAACAAATGAAGTATGTCCTTATTTATGATCTTAACATGAAGGCAATTTACATCAATCCTGTCCATGTTATGCTTTCGCCAATAAAAGAATCTATAGAGTTAAGTATTCTATCAACCCAAATTTGGCCTGAAAGAGCCACCTCATTTTTATACAAGCCTCCAAACAACCAGCAGACTATAATGGCCCTCAGTTCCTACTAACTACAGTGGACTACTACTTGTCTCTCTGTATAGAGCAGTTATTAAGAGTTTATGTGCTTCCATAGTCCATCAAAGGTCATTGTTAACATGTAGGTTGCCTGGGATTGCATATATGACTTACATCACCTGAAGCACTGCAACTTTCCCAGCAGGTAAAATAGCATTTCTGAAAACTTGAGTTTTCTTAATTTCTCTTCATCAGCAATTTTAAGAGTTGACACCAACATTTTTGAGAGCAAGGAGCCTTTGCATGCTAGCATGTTTAGCCACAGCCTAAGACTTACAGCACAAAACAAAAAGGAGAAATTGTAGACTTACCAGAAAATTCTCTTTCCTGAGCTAGAGGACACAGAGTAAGATACAGCTGATTAAAAAAGGGTCTTACACTTTGCAGGTGGGATCAAAAATTATCATCCTGTACCAAGAGGGAAGAGTAAGTGTTGGTAAAATATTGCTCAAACCTCCTGATTTTTCTGAAGTTAATATGTGATAAAAAGATCCAGATTCACAATTTAAAAAAAAAAAAAATTTACTAAGGGCTAGCCAGAGTACAGGCTAGGAAGCTCCATAAAGGAAGAAGAAAGAGGAAGCCCTTCCCCCTGCCAGTCCAACATTTACATGAATAAGAAAAAATGATACCAAAACAAAGTAAGTTACAATTTTAGCAAACTTTATGTGCTTTTTCTCTCAGAAATAATCTTTCTTCAGTTTGACTTCAGAAATATTTGTATAAAAGAGCACACAACGTTTCATGAAATCAGAACACAAAGTACCAAAAGAATTTAATCAGGTCAATCAAAGTTTTGCACCCAGCTTTGACAGTAAATATTTCAAAAGAAGCAAGATGAAAAATGCCTAAAAAGTTGTGGCAGTATCATTCTCAGCCTTAACACACATATATTCACACAAATGGGAACATTTTTCACAGAGAAAGAAATATTTGCTGACTTGATTAAATCACAGAATTGTTTAGGTTTGAAAAGACCACTAAGATAATCAAGTCCAACCGTTAGGCAAGCACAGTCAAGTTTACCACTAAGTCATGTCCCTAAGTGCCACATCTACACATTTTAAATAGCTCCAAGACAGTTATTTAACCACTTCCCTGAGCAGCCTGCTCCAGTGCTTGACAACTCTTTTAGTGAAGAGACTTCTAATTAAAAAAGCAAAAACACCAACAAAAGAGAAAACCCAAACACCTGTTCTATAAAACAACTTTTCCTCAGCCCAAGCAAACGTGAGCAATCAGATTGCTAACAGGTTGCTCCCAAAGAGAAGAGTCAGGTGTTACTAGATCACAGCAAATTAAGTCCTATCCAGTTATCTCAGTATGGAACCAGGTACCTTTCATTTGAATTAAAACACACTTTATAAGTTAAAAAAAAAAAAATAATTAAGAAGTCTTTTTAGCTTATATACCTCCAAGACATTCTTCACCTGTGGGTACTGCCCTGAATGTTAACTTGCAGGATCTTACAGAAAATTAAAAAGGTCTTTTTAAACAAGGAAAGGATTGGAATGAGGGATTCTGTCACTTCCAGTCCTGAGATTGAACCTTGGAAGTGACACCTGCCTTTATACTATGTACCCCACTTCTTCCCTCTGTACAAATATTACACTTGCCTACCTCAGAGCTGCCTACAAGGCTAACTAAAAGCTTTTAAACTATATTCTGAGTGAAATGAATTTGATTATTACACATATAATTGTTTAGTTTTTTTAAAGACATGATCTTCCAACTTCCTTCATGCATCCGAAACACCCACAGCTGTTATCTCTTCTCTAAACATTTTGAGAGATCAAATACATTATCCTGTCAATAGGAGCTCTGAAGAATTCAAGTCCCTACATAAAGTCTAAACTTCTCTTTCAAGACAGAAAATGTGTTGGGCACAGCCATACGGAAGTGTTTGAAATATCATTTGAGGATCAGTAGTGGTGCAGGGAAAAGCTGCAAGAAAAATGAGACTTATGAGGAGGAGATTCAAATTAGGACCCTGGCTCTTGGCAGAAGAGAGAACTGGTCTAATAACTCCACAGGCAAACAGCACATGCTGCCATGACAGGAAGGAACTAGCAAGGAAAAAAAAGACATCTCTTTCCTCAATATCCATTTAGAATTTGAACACCTATTAATACTTTTTCTGTCAGTGTTTTTCTTCAGCTTTCATTCATTTCCCCTTCCAAGCCACAATATGGAAGGCACAGGGGTCTCTGGTATGATTTACAAAGACACTTTGGCATAGGAAGTTACAAATCATCTACATAGCACACAAAAGTATTTACAAGAAGCAGAGGAATTTACTAGGTAATATCTCAACGTATTTATCAAAGCACCTGCAGGACTTGTTTGAAGGCAGGTGCACTAATAAACCCCAGCAAAGCAGCCACCAAGAGAGCATTCTACTTTACTAAAGGCATTTGTAGCCTTTCCTCCCATCCCCCATCAAAACATACACACTAACTTACTGGCTCTTATCTCACTCTCTACTATAATAAATCAGAGGTTGGAAAAACTAGTGGAGAGCAGAACAATAGGGTTGGAAATCATGACCTTTGTGTGTAGTAATTGAAAACCACAGAGAGTTCAGAGTGCAGAATGGACTTTTGGACACATCTACACTGGGAGCTTTGAAGCTTGAAATTATTCTCTGTTATAACTGTAGGCTTACATAGCAGTGTTGTCAAATTGTTAACTGGAGGTGGGTTAAATAATTATAGTCCACAGCTGTAGTATATAATTACAGAATCAAAAACACTATACAGATATACTATTATCTTATTTACCAGAGCTTTTTTTGTCTTTCTCCTGGGACAGCCAATGTTTGTACCACCTGTCAGGATGTATCAGTTATAGAAGTGTACACAGCAGCTATTGAGACTGCAGTATTTGTAAACAGCTTCAGAGGGCAGCTGTGTCTTTCCATAGCAATGCTCCCACTATCACCATGTGCAGGCATAAATAACAGAGAAAAATTTAAAATATTTAAAAAAAAAAAATACAAGTGTAGTTAAGGACCAGGGCACCAATCAGTGGACTTAAACCATAATTCTCTGTTACCACTTAATCCTCTCAAACTTTATTCACCAGCAAGTAGCATACTATTGCCCAGGCACAGGTTATATCACTCAGTCATAAAAAAACCCTCTTGATGCTGCAACTTCTGCATTTGCCACCACAAGTGAAATAATAAATGTATTCCCTAAGATTACAGAATTTCTTAGGTTAAAAAATACCTCTGAGATCATTGAGTCTGAACTATGACCTGACACCACCATGTCAACTAGATCATGGCACTGAGTGCCAGGTCCGGTATTTCCTTAAACACCTTCAGGGACAGTGACTCCACCACCTCTCTGGGCAGCCCATTCCAATATCTAATCATCCTTTCTATGAAGAAATTCTTCCTAATGGCCAAGCTAAACCTCTTCTGGTACATCTTAAGACTATCTTCTTGTCCTGTTGATAGTTGCCTAGAACAGACCCATCCCCACCTGGCCACAACCTTCCTTCAGGTAGCTGTAGAAAGCGATAAGGTCACGCCTGAGCCTCCTCTTCCCCAGGCTAAACAATCCCAGCTCCCCCGGCCACTCCTCACAGGACTTGTGCTCCAAGCTCTTCGCCAGCTTTGTTGCCCTCCTCTGGATTCTTCTTCAGATCACTCAAATTAAAATTAAAAGCCACAATTGTCTTGGCAACCTCACAATTAGAAACTCGCATTCCCTTTGTCCATTACATCTCTCAGTTTAAATAGCTATCAATGCCTTTGTCTTTGGAAGAAGTGTTGCCTAACTGCAGCAAGACAATTTATCACCAAAAAAGGCTGAATGCAGTTTTATTTTTAATAATAAATTTCCTTCAACTGAAAAGATGCTGTCTTCTTATGCAAATAAAATACTCCCAGGGAAGCCCTCTCTCTTTCCTGCTGTTCACCAGAAGGATGTTATTGGGACATTTCTATATGATGCACTGCTAACCTCCACTTTCTAAAGACTTAAAAAAATTAAAACCTGTTAAATTGCAAATAAAAGTTATTGTAAGGGAATGAAAAGGTCAATAAACAAATAAACGAAAATATTAAAAGAAAGCATTTCAGAATTAGATTATAAAATTAAAATGTTAAGCATAGTACGAGAATAAATGTGAAGTCATAACTTTCCATGGTAAAGCAAAATAAACTTGCTTTATTACCAACTGCATTATTACCATTTTAATGGAAATGAACTTCCCACCTGCAATACCCCCCACTCTGTTTTAAACATGTAACTTCTCATGAAAAGTTTGGGGAAGATGTCACATCACACAATATCATAGCACACCACTATCTAATTAAGAGCTTAATTAACACATCAATAGAACAACACGTTAGCCTGTGTTAGAAACACAGATTTAAGATGCAGATGTCTGAAATTGTTGCAAATCACAAAGTCAGTGGTAAATTTCAAGTTCCGTAAGTTAAATATAGAGGTGGTGGTGGAGAAATATAACGAATTAGGCTTATTGTAGCCACCTGAAGAAGTTAAAATCACATATAACCTCTTCAACCACAGACTGCAAGAATGTTTTGCATCATCATCCTGCGCCACAAAACTTAATTATACTTATCCTCATTAGCTCTCTTATCCTTGACACCTTTAATAGGAATTATTTTCCTTTCCACAGGAAACACTTTCCCCCCATCTTAACCTTTCCAAGGAAAAACCAACAAGCCCATTATTTCAGAACAAGGAAACTGTCAGTAACAGAACTGCACCAACATGCTGCTCATCCTCTTGAGAGGCATCTATGAATTCACTGTTGACAAAGCTGATTTTGTCTCTCTGTGCTCTCCTTACGTGTAGCAGTATTTTTTACATGTGAAGACTACAGTAAAGTGCTAACGTAATCTAGAATTCTATCACACCAGCCACAGATAACATACAGTTGTCTCCCCATTATCATCTTAACACCAGGAGTTTTATGTCTTAAGACCTAAGAGCAGGCTCTAAATCAGTCTCTACGTCCATACTATCTATACTTAGCAATTGCGTTCAGTGTTGCTTATTAAATCATCTGAAGCAATTTTCATTACAAATTATTACACAGTGCAATGCTAGTCTAGAGTGTAATGTCTGTGAAGTGCAGCATGTCAATGCAACCTTGTAAACAACATGGAAGCTGGAAAACTACAGAAAGAAAACCACCTAAGTACTGAACTTGGGTGGACTCATTTCCTCTAGTACAAAAAAAAAAAAGTAACAGAAAATCAGCATGAAAATACAAAATCCTTTGAGAGAAAAAAATAGCTTTAAAGGCAGAATATGGCATGAGCTGGGCCTCCAACTGCAGCAGGTACACACACATAAGTAAACGACAGCTATCAAAACCCTGACATTAAAGCAGAGAAAGGAAACCAGAAATGCTAGGTTTAGAAATGCCATTGATACAACTTCCATATCATAGTTTACATACAATTCAAGACACATCCCACAAGTTAGAAAAGAAAAAAGCAGCTACATCCAATGAGTGAAACCAATAAGGGCCATACAGAAAGGAATCAAACATGTTCCCTGTAACATGCAATTTATGAAAACAATTATTATAAAATGGGTATCAGAGGATCTTACTTCCTCAGACTTATGAATCTAGTTCTCTCACACTTTTCACCAAACCATCATCCTCTTCCACAGTTAAAGCTTTTGCTGTCTAGGAAGTACATAGACTGCAGGATACCCAGCCATGATTTTGGGGGAATCTGGTCATGTGTATGAAGCACAGGACAACAGCAGTTTTGAAGGAGCAGGCTGTGCAACACAAAGCAGAGAAGGTAAAAATGGTTTGATATGCAGATGTTAAGGGTTCAGCTTGCTGAAAGTTTTAGTCTTGTGCTTGGCTTCAAGTTGTAAGCCACTTGAAAAAAAGACAGTTGCTTTCTGCCATTTTATTTCCACTGACGAGGAAACACGTTGCCATGTGTAATGATAGTATTGAAATAAAGCAGCCAGATTTCAAAGAGAAGAGTATAAACAAATACAGTGGTGATACAGCTGAAGAGGCAACTCATTTTATCAATAGACTGCACTGGCTGATAGCTGAAGAATACAGTAGAGGTAAAACAAGCAGGTAGCAGCAAACCCTACATCCCTATTTTCCAGCCACCACAGCAGCTTTACCAACAGTGGGCCGCACAAACTGAAGAAGCCATACACTACATTCATATGGAATACTTGGCACATGGCTCTTTGGGTTCAGATGGGTGCATAAGTGTTCACAGGGTTCACTGTCAAGATGCCCATGCTTTGAGGAAGGCATATGCAAAGGCCAAGACAAATGGCAGGGTCACTAAAGGGCAGCTCTGCTCCTGCTTTAGTAGTATGTAGGGCAGTATTTCCTCTGCCCTTCTGGAAGGAATCCCCCCACCTTACCTGAGTTGAATGCCACAGACTCAGGAGTCTGCTATTTAAAATGCCAAATGGAACAGAAATACATCCTTGACTTCACTATTATATGCTTTTATTTAACTCAAATATTCTTTTCCCAGGAGACAATATACCAGAATATTGAAAGAGTATCATGTTATTCACTGATGGCTAAATAAAGGAATTTCCATTCTACTCAGCCAGTACAACTGACAAACCTCAGGAAGTTTTGTTCTTGTTTTTTGTTTAGTTGGAGTTTTTTGTTGTTTGTTAAATTTCACTTGGTACCTGTTTAGTGACCAAACATTTATACACATGAATATACACTTATAGAAATTCTTCTTGGATGCCTGCCACTGATCTGCACTGTGTAGACCAGCCAGTTATCTGGCCACAAAGGGCATTGTCTGTAATACTGTTCAAGTCTAACAATCCAAAAGATCTTGAAGTGAAACGTGAAGTTAAGATCAGGTTCTAATGTATTTGATAAACTAGACTATTATAAATTATTTTCAGTGTATGTTTTTAGAAGTGTAGATTTGACCATCCTTCAAAGTATTCCCATTCTAGTAACCCAGACAACGATCCCCCCCATTGATGACATGACAACAGACTGTGCACAGCCATTTCACTGGATGCTACATAAAACATAATTCTGTGAAACTGAAAATGGCCACCACTTACCACTGAAGCTACAGGTGTCAGATGAATTTTAGAACAGCCCTGATTTTAGGTGAGCTATAAAATCTACCCTGTACATGAGCTCATTTGATCTTCCACAAATACTCCCTTCTCCCATGATCAAACAACATACTTGAGTGCACTGAAAATGTGTTTCTGCTCTTAAACAACAAATTATTTTTACATATTTACAACAACTTTCCTATATTTCCATTTTGCAATATAATTTGCATGTTATCAGCTCCAAAACAGATTATCTGTTCTAGATCTTCTGGAACTCCTTATAGCTTACTTTATTAAAAAATAAAGTGATGTGATTATTCTAAATATGAGTGCAAGCAGGTTAATCAGAGAGAGGGCTTCAAAAGTGGAGGCTTGCATTTTGGGACATTAAGTGCATTATTGTTTTAAAAACCAAAGTAGCATATTAAGCTTCATTCAATATACCAATCATAGTTTATAAATAAACACACACAAACCCATCCTATATTAAGAGCCCAGCTCAAGAACTTACCAAAAAAAAAGCGCTCTAAGAATAATTTTACTACCATTTTTTTATTTTTGAGCAAGCTAAATAAGAGTTAACTAAAACTTCAACCTTACTTCAAAGTAGGAAAATCTCACATTCGCATTTAATTTCTGCTTGGCATCACAAATTCTGCTTTTTCAAAGTCTGCACCTCTTAACTATTCTTCCGCCAAAGGGAGGAAGGGTGAGAACAACCTGGCCAGCTGCTGTGTGACCTACTCCTTACCTTTAGAGGAGATGATAGTTAAACAAGTGTCTCCATGAGGCATACATATTAAACATTTAATACTAGAGTTGCCACCATGGCTACATAGGAGGCAAAATAATTCCAAAGACATTCCACTTCATCAACATACAGAGTCCAACAAAGTGTTGGAGGCACAGCAGCGTGGCAAAGTAGATGAAAATTGCGATCCTGATCCTGTGGCCACTAGCCCAGTTTAAGAGATCATCCATATAATTTTCAGGATCTATTGCTGCTTCCAGAGGCAATTCTGAGTTGTGCAACGTATTCTCAGGTTCTCTTGGGGATTACTAGAGCATCAAGTACCTCTGACATTCTAAAGCATGCTTTAGCAAAAACAAGATATCTATTTGCAACAAACTTGCTTCTTAGAAGAGAGCGCAACAGTAATTGCCAAGATATATGTGCAACAAACAGGATGTCCCATTTCTTATAAAAATATACATTCTTCATACTTCAGTGAAATATCATCCAGGTTGATGATAGATGAATCTATTTACACAATGATTTTTTTTTTTTTATTTCTGCAACATATTCCAGTGACTTTCTAGATGTGCAATGCCTTTCCATACGAGAAATGTAAATAAATGTCTGTCAGAGAAGATTAAGTCCGCTATCACTTCAATTTTCAGGACTACAGCATACCAAAAGATCATTTCCTAGATTTCTGAGTGAAGTATGAATATAACTTCATGTCCAATGATACACACCTGCTGAACAAATACATTTAATAGAGGTGAGTATTGTTATCAGTTTTCTGATGTCTGTTAGCAGCAATGATGTAGTCAACTAAAGGTCAACACGGCTGATTTAGAAAAAAACTATGGTTTTGAGTGTGCTATGTAAGGTACACTTAATTGCCAAAATGCTGTGCTATTCTATGTTTGGTCACCCTTTGACAAGAATTTCATAGAAAAGAAAAATAAAGTTTGAGTGCATTATGATAGTTAAAACACAGAATAGGAAGAATTTCAGCAAAGGGGTTCCTTCCTTTCTTGACTTGCTAGGTACAAGACAGGCTGGAAGGATTTTACACAATTCCTACACAATGCAAAATGTAAATGGACACATTCATTCTAGCTGTCGTTCAGAGCATTTTCCTCAGGAGTAAAGTTCAAGAAGCTGCTTGGCAGGTTTATAAACTCCTATGACACAAAATTAAGTAATATCCAGATCATCAGCATTACATGCTTTCCAGCCTCTGCAGTTTATTGTACTACTGTTTATCAATATAATTACTTGGTTTAAATCTTATACAAGCTGCTAAGACTAGAATTACGACTTTGAGAGCAGACCTTGTCAAATAAAAATCATAAAAAACCCCAATATTTGCACATGTGCATCTATAACCAGCAAAACCGATAGAAAATCATCTGTGCACACATGAAGTGCTAGAGGTAGGTAGTTTAGGTAGATGCAGCTTAACTAAGATAACTTTGGCCATTAAGGACAGATGAAAATTTGGTGAGGAGGAAAGGGGACCTAGATGAAAACCATTTCTTCCGAAAGTGAGCCTTGACAGAGTCTTCTCTCAGACTGGTGAGTTTCTAAAAGTATTTCTCGATCACCCTCAAGAAATTCAACCAGAAAAAGCGCTTTACCTACTGGCATCCCTAAGTAGAAGTGTCAGAAGTTGAAATGTTAGTAGCTGGTTACATCCATTTGATCCAATTAATATGCAGCACTGCGTGAGGGCAAACAGCATTCAAGCTGGCAGAAAGTGCCTATAAAATTCCATGCCTGAGACCCCGAGCTGCCAAGAAAAAAAAAAAAATTCCCTTATTCTTCCAAACTATTCCTCTGCAATAAAAAGTACAGACCACAGAAGCAGAGAGGCAAACTGAAAAGTTTTGTTTCTTGCTTTTCAGTAAACTGCTGGTTGAATCAAAGATGCAGAACTGTTCCTAAGTGAACAAGTTGACAGAAGAAAGGTCAGATCATTAAAGAGTAAAACTGCTGAGATTGTTTCTTGTCATTCAGATTGAGCAGAGAGCTTTTATCTTGGGAATGCAGGAATAAACAATCGCAGGCAGAAAAATCTGTTGAGAGCAGTCTAGAGGCAGGGAGAAAGGAGATAGAACAATAAATAAAAGCAACAAGCAAAATTGGTGACTATCTTAGTTAAAATAAATGGAATATTTAAGTATCTCACAATGCAATATCTATATATGGAGAGATTAGTCAAAATTAATTATTTTGCTAGTGTTAATATATTTTTGCTAAGTGTCATTGTTGTTCAGATTTTGTTTCCAATTCAGAAAAGAATTGTTAAAAACCCTGCCCTGAGCATGAAAGTATTTATTCAGTATGAAGAACTCCTTTAATTCCTCTGTATCCTATAGCAACGCTTCAAAGTGAAGTAGAGAAGGAAGAACAGATTTGGCAGGAATTAACAAGTTTAGAGCTGGATTAAATTGCACAGAAGGAAGATGGGAAAATATGAGATGATGGCCATTTACCTACTATTTCAGATCACTTAAGGATCTGTAGCTCATCACTAAGACAAGCACTCACAGGTATGAGGCAATGCACTGAAATCAGACCTGTAGCTCTATCTAATTGCAAATAAGACATCTGGCTACCAATCTCACCAGTTATTCACAAGGATGAATAATAAGAGTCATGTAGGCTTCTGGTGAATGTGCTACAGACTAAAGATGCAGATAATTTCTTTGAAGAAAGATAGCAGAGGGGTGGTGATGTTTCCTTTATTGGAGGTATTTGGATAATTGGTCTTTTCCAGCAATTAACCCAGAAATGTCCTATTTTTCAGTTAGACAAGACTCTCATTTGCACATTCTTAAAGACAACAGGATATTCTGCTTCCCGCAGCTTTTAAATGGTACAAAGTTAACCGTATTTGTCACTGCAGAAATATTTCACTTGCATTTTCAAACAAGTTTCCAGAACTTCCCTGTAATGGAACAAGGGAAAAATGTGTCAGATACAGGAGAAGAGATGATTGCAATCTCCAGTCCTGTACTGAATTTAATTTCCTGCTACAGCTGCATAAGAGTATTGGGATGAAGGCAGGGGTGCAAAGGTTTAAAGTTAAGTGGCAAGAAAATCCACCAACATACCAGTTTTGCTTATAACATACGTGCATATAAAGCCTTATATTTAATGGCTAAAATTCAGGATTTCAAATGCAATACCTTCTTCTGACAAAAAGAAGTTCCATGTATGTTACTCAAATAGTATTTTTGGAACCTTGAAATAATTCTTAGCCCTCCCAAAACCTAGGGTAGCTCTAAGTCCATAATCATGCTCTTTCTTGCGATTGCAGTAAATGAAATAATGTCCCTCAAAATTTTCCTCCTCTATACAGCACATTTCAAAAACACATGGCAGAAACATGAATCAGCAGAAAATTCACCTGCTTCCCCTTTGCTAAGACTTTGAAAAGTACCACTTTCCTGGGGAGATCCAGAAACAACTTGAGCTTACCTCACTGCACCATTTGCATTCAAAATGTTCTTGTATTCTATTCTAAATATCATGTGATTAAAAGACCTGGAGCTATACAAAGATTTTTTTTTTTTCTTTTTCAATCTCAATAGCATTGCCTTTACCATCTCTCAGAGGTGCTACCCTAGTTCTCTCAGGCTGTCTTCAACTCTGCTCTCTCTTACAATGCTTCACTTTGGGCAAAAGCATTACTAATAGTAGCTATTCATTGCATTATAAAATAACTTATTATGTCACATTTAAATATGTTGTTTGATTTTCCCATTATGCAAGATTACTGAGTAAATGGGAAGGAAAAAGGGAGGCATCACTGTTAAATTGTCATGCATGTCTTGGAAAAAACCCCTTCATTGTAAGACCCAACAGGTTTTCCTTCTGCTGAACTAGGACCTATTTAAAGCAAAATGATACATTTAAAATGATTTCCCAGTGGATTCGATTAGAGAAATAAATTAATGACTCCTATTAAATAAAACATTTTGGCAGTGAATATTATGGTAACTTGATTTGCATAATTTAACAGTTGCAGGGACTTCGGGAAATAACAATGTAAATGAGCACTGAAAGTGTGCAGTAATGAAAGAGCAGATTTTACCATGCATAAGACTCTCCCTCATGATTTTATTTTGAGGTAATCTTTTCAGTTCTTAATTACATTTGTAAATAAAGGTTAAAACAATTTTTTGTCAACACCTCTTCTGTCACTTAATTCTGATGTTTTTATAGATATTTACAAGCTTGTCTTCACATCTCTTTTCCGTAAAAGAAAAAGAAAAATTAAGTTCTGTGTATAGAAGACAAAGAGAAATCCTCACAGATGACAAAATAGAAAACAAAAAAAAAAAAAGTCAGAGAAAGGAAAAAGATAAGCCATTAAAAGAATATAAAATAGTATTTTATTATTTCCCATCAGTCAAACCCTGAGGAAAACATTCATATAATTGAGCAAATGCTCATTCAAATAATAATTGCAGAATAAAAAGTTTCACTTCAATATTTCATAAATAATTTTTTAAAAATTTGATTTCAGTTGCAGTTCATGGATTCCAGTTTATTAAAAAAAGACATGGTAAAAAAAAGCATAGGACAAAACTTATGTGGCAATTTCCAATACAATTTTTAGCTTTTGCCTGTTCACAGCAATTGAGTGCTCTGGAGTTTCTCTGCTCCATAGACAATACTATAATTCTTTTTAGACATCCAGTCTTGACACACACCACCAGATAATTTGACTTTCAGTTTGTTTTCACTTGTTATTAAAAGAAAAACAAAACCACAAAAAGATGCAGGCTTCATAAAAGGTTTAAGGTTAGCCAACTCCTTCATTAACATGTAAACCAGCAGATGCTTAATCTCATTGTCCTGCTTTGACTGGCATAAATAAAGACAGGTACCCATACACCAAAGTGCGCTCTACAGGGTCTCAGTCCAATCAGAGAGCTCTGGTTGAACAAGAGAATTGTGTCACCCATAACTTGCAGCACACTGGGTTTGTACAAGGGACACTGCACAAGCAGAGTCAAACAAGCAACCTGAACCCTTGTCACACACAGGCTCACTGTTACTTCTGCCATAGTGGTTCTACTCATACTAGCACAAAGAAACAAACCCTGCTATGGAGGACCATGTGCATCTTCTGAAATTATTCCCATACAAATTCACCCCTCACATTTTAAAAATTAAGAAACCTAAGACAAAAAAAGAAAGGGGAGGAAAAAACCAGCTGCATCGACACACTTAGCCTTTTGAATGAAATTTAATAGACTAAAAGGTAGAATGATGAGCTTATGACTACAATCCTCTGGACTGGACTTCTGAATAAATACAACTAATACACTTTTTGCTTTATGGAAGGCAATCCAAACTAATCCCACTAAAAGTGAGGTGAGGTAAAGTAAAGGTGAAGTCATTGACTACAAGAGATAACTGCAATACTTAATGTCTGTGTACATAGTCAGAAAAGTAGTGTAGTTATGACCATCAAAATAACAAATTGAAAAAGCCACCTAGCTAGATTGGTATTATAAACCTGCTTTGTTACATACATATTTACACATGCGCACACGCAAACTCAAGAATGTTTCAAAACTATTAGATTATTATTTTAGTGGTTCAGTTCAGTGAAAGACACTGGGTGTTTCTCAGTGGTAGCTGAACTTTCTTGGAGAGAAAACCCTACCAGCCCACTGTAGAAATAAGACTGCTTAGAAAAATGTCAATGGTATAATAATGAAATGCAAAGTTAGATGTTACTTAATAGATTAATGCAATAGAAGTGAATTTATTGGAAGCAATCTGTTATTGCAAATTTCACATCTGTTACAAAAGACAAGACAAAGTGGTTTGGTTGGGTGTTTTGGCACTTAGTACTGTCAGAAAATTGAGATCTTATTTGTTCATAAAACACCTTGATGTTGGACTGAATACAGTCATGAAAAACCACAATCACAGATTTGCCCTGACACTGTGTCATTTTTCTGACCAACCTCCTTTGAGGCAGCTCTTCAAACAACATCTGGATTTGTGTGCCTCTGTCATTCTTAAAAGGGTTCAAAGCACAAGTACAAAGCCTATACAAGCAGAAAAACTGACCTTCACCTTCCCATTTTTCTATTTAAAGATCTTTCTTGTCCTGCTTCTTCAGTAGAAAACTATAACAGGGTTGGAAGCAGCATGGGGCACAGACCTCAATGTGGCATTTCAAGTAAAATCAGCTGTCACTAGTATGTTTCAAGAACAAATTATTTGTCTGCCAGGAACCAATTTTTAAGCACAC
>VWZG01008631.1:74171-141970 GCA_013396735.1 Grallaria varia
ATAATTTAAAAGCTAAAAAAGAACATGTAACTAGAGCTGAAACTGATATAACTGGATTCTCCACATTCCTTTATGCACAAAACACTGGCAACCCTTCAGCAAGTAGTTTTTATATAATGTTGCGCACACATGTGGCTTCCTTTCCTCGCTCAACTAATGCAACAAGGGATGACAGTTCCCATGAGGTTTTTATTCAACTTTGACATGAAATGTTCTTCCCTTTGGACATTTACTAGTTCTTAGAGTTGACATTTTCCTACCCTACATCACCAAGCAATAAATTTGTGTTGGTAAGGAGTGATAGGATTTTTTTTTCCCGTTACTTTTAATTTTTTTGTCTATTTGAACAACAAATGTATTTTTTTTAAAGACCTCCAAAAAAAACCCCATCAAGTACTTCAGCAAGCATTCAGTAAAAAAAAGGAGATGAGGGTAAAGACACTTGCAGCAAGGAAGTGCTTTTGGATTATAAATTCAAAATTCTTGAAACAAGTAAACATTCTTAATCAAGTCATCAAATCCTATTAAAAATATTTAAATACAACGCACTTAAAACTTATATGCTATTGAAAGGTTTTTTGGTTTGTTTTTTCTAAGTTACTTTAAATACTGGAAGAATTTTGATTTAGAGAAAATTGATTTAGAGAAAAAAAGAAAAACATGTTTAAATAAAAATTTCATATATTTATGTATATGCATAATCACATTTTGTCTGCTATATTAGCTTCTCCTTCACACCAGTATTAGTTCTGCAGCTACAATAATCAACAGCCTTACAAAATTTATCCAAATTTTTACCTATGCATAGTATTGAATAATGTTTCCCTTAAGCAAGAAAAAAGAAACCAAAACCAATGAACCAACCAAAAAAAAAAAAAGTACACCTGGGTATCCTCCAGCTAACTCACAAATGTCTTCAGTTAAACATGAATTTCACAAGTATAGACCTAATGATACTTTTGAACTTAATGATACTTAATGAACTTTTTCCACAAAAAATAACTAGGCCACTGTAGGCAGAATGCCAAGACATCATATGATCATTCTGAATCAGCACATAGTACAGCTCCATCACTTTCATATTTAATAACCAATTATTTAAAAACTAAGAGAAATTTCCCCAGTGTTAGATTTTCTGATAAAGCAACAAAAGATAATTACAATACAAATAAACTGACATAATTTGTTTGAAAAGGTGAACTACAGTAAAAAGTCATTTTAATGGAGAATTATTCTCCACTAGCACAACATTTTATAACTGCATCCAAAAATACCATCAACATAAATAATGCTGTTGACATAGGCTAAGCATAACGGATATGCTTAAAATACTATCTCTGTAAGTAATGCATTTTTTTAATCCAACCTATAAGCAAAAACTACATAGGATAAAGATTTACAATTATAAAGCTCCTAAACCTGCCCAAAAGGAACCAGAAACGAAGCAGGGTCATAAAATTTCATTTCAAAGCCACAACTACATAGATTATGCTAGAACATGCACTCACAGTCCGTTCAACAGGGAGATTACACACATACTACAATGCCAGAAACACAAAAGGAAGTTTGTCACCTCAACAGTCCACTGCCTCATTCATAGTACACCTGCCTAGGCAAAAAACCCCCACAAACAAGTTAAAAAAACCCCATAGAATTCACATGACTTCAATAGAAAATTTCACCCTTACCATGTAGAAACCAAGTTCCAAAACAGAAAAACAAGTAAACCATTTCAGCTAAGAAACTTCTGCATTGCAAGACCAAACACAACCTAACAAGCTAATGCTAAACCACCATTTAATGAATAAAAATGAGCCAGCATACCTGAACACTGCACAACTGAGCAGGTCCACAGAAGACACGTCATCTTCTGTGTTCAAAAACACCCATAAGTTGAGTAGGAGAAGCAGCACACATATCTATACAATCCTCTCAGAACCATCCCCTGTGCCTTATGCAGCCAATTTAAGGTGTTAATTTACACACAGCTGATTCCTATATTCACATGATGGAGAACACTTACCACAGCAATTAAATGTGTCCCCAAGTCATGAAGAGAAACCTTCCACTTACCTAATAGAAAAAAAAAGAAAAGAAATAAGATTTAAATATATCATGAACTCTGTGTTACAGATGTGACATTTAGGGAAGGGCAAGAAATTTTTCTTCACTTAGTTTTGACTCTACCTTCTCCCACCATCCCACACACCAAAAAAAAAAAAAAAAAAGAAAGAAAAAAGAAAAAAGTAAGAGGTTTTTTTGAAGGGGATAAGAAGCTATAGTGGTCTGCACATTTACTACAACCAGCACATAATATTTATTCAATACACATCTTCATCAATAAGCCTCTTATCAAAAATGGCACAGAAATTCAGAATACCAGAAAAGGGATGTATGTTTTAGGGTGACAGGGATCACTGAGGTGGGTGAGAAAAACTGTGTTTGGCAGGGATGGGCAGAACAGTTGCTCTGGTCAATTCTCTGACCAGAGGACCAGCCCCAAAGCTCAATCTTCCATTGCCTCGTGGGGCTGTGTCAGGACTAACCCTTCTGCCTGAGGGAACAGCCAAAGTTGCCATTCAGTCACGGCACACCTGAGCCAGCTTCCTCCCTTCTGAATGGGTGGGTGGATTTCAGTGGCCTTACTCAAGAGCAGGTGAAAACTAAATTCATGTATCATTATAAACCCAGCAATTAATCCTGTCTGCTTAAATAGTTCTTAGTAACTGGAGTGATGTTAGATCAGAAGTCCTCCATAATTCATTAGCTTTGTAAGCAAAAATTGTGATAATAAAAATCAATTCAGCAAAATATGAAATGAGGTAGTGTCTGAAAGTTCCTGGAATATGGGATTTTAAAAAGTAGAACACACTGTAAATGTGTATACAGATATTCAAATCCTTTCTAGCTACTAGCACATATTACCAAAGAAAAGGTAGTTTAAGGGCACACCACTGTTCAACCACACAAAATACTTAATGCACAAGAACACTTAAGAGAGAGGTTAGGAGGAAAGAGAAAGGAAAAGAACAAAGCTCTTCATTTAAAATTGATACCATCTTTGAACTGCACTGCTTCTTTTCTAAATTTTCCATCACAGGAAGTATTTGCATCATTTAGAACATGATGTTGTACATTTAAATAAGGAACTTCGAAAATCTGTTAAGGACAAACAAAAGATTTCCTACAGAGATTAGTTGACTATATAATAAACTATGTATAAAAAGATATAATAATTCTCAGAATATTTTAAATAGCTTGTATGCAGTTGTACCCTTCCAAAATATATTTAAAGTGTGTCCTTTTGGATTTTTTTGAACACAAGAATGTTCTGAATTTTTTGGAGAGTGAGATGCCATCTAAAATTAGCAGAAGGCTGTATCATGCAGCATAGTTGCAGAGCTCCTTTCACTGTAAAGCGACAGAGAAAAACGGATAATGCACCACCCCTTGGGCCAGAGGGACAGAGCTCACACTCCCCAGACCCTTGGCAGATGGGGGTACTCGCTCAGGAGCTCCGTAATGCACTGGTCCTCCACTGGGACCTCCTGGCTGGGCATGAGCGTAGAGACTGATGCTGGCACACTGTAAATATTTTTTATTCATATTCAGCAGATTTCACCTGTTATCCCCTTCCTTCCTCCCAAGAGTGAGGAGGGAAAATGGGGCAAGGGCCAGAAAACAGCATAATGTGGATGATACCCTGCCAAAAAAACCTCTCTGTAAAGCTCTGTAGAGCAATTCATTAACCCTCATTTTTTCTAAAACATTGCTAACTAAACTGAGACCTTGTAAGAAGTACATTTCCCTTCAGACTTTTGTTTAATGTTTGCATATTACTCATAGCTAAGACATTGCTTCTCTGTCCTTACACCCAAAGAGACAGCCTGCAGAAAAGGACTCAAAATAGGCCCTAAACAAATGCTCAAATCAGAAAAAAAATTTCTTATTCATGATACATTTGAGAAACTAAGATTTGGAACATAGAGCACAGGTCAGATACTGTTTCTACGGCACCTATTATTTCTGCCACTCTTACCACTAAAGGATAGTCAGAAACCCAGAACAACAGTTGGCTTTTAACAAACGTATATAAGCATTAAGAGCTACTAAAGTGTAAGTAGCAATCCTGGAAAGAGTTATCAAAATGTTTAACTTGGGTGGCTGTCAGAATGATTGGGTGGCATCTGATATAGGTAGGAATCTCACAATTCTGCTGCTGCTGTTCCTCCTGTGCAGGGCTGCACAGTGAGCTGTGCTTCCCCACTTCATGTCACCCTGTGGTTATATAACCTAACATGCTTTTAGAAAAATCCCATATTTCACTTCTAGTTAAAATGAGGTAATTAACAAAAGCAAATAAGCAAAAGCATCTACTTTCTGCTTACTTTAGTTCTAGTAATTCATTACAAAGCTTTTTAAGACTCTGTCTTCCCTCCAAACGATGATACATTGCAAATGTTATATTACTGCATGTATTAACATACAACCTACACTTCATGACACCTTGTGTCACCCTCCTATTCATGATTCTATTATTTTAAAAAATCCACAAACCAAACCCACAGCACATAGTACTAAAGGCGCTACCATCAAATTCACTAATAAGAACAGTTACAGCTGTATCCAGAAGAGAGAAGCTGTGCTGCAAGACAAGCCCTTGGCATGAACGGCTTTCTGCCAAGTTCTCAGGCTTCAGTCTCAGAGGAAGATAAGGACACCCTGAAATCCCAGATCAGAAAAACTTGTGCATAAAAGTTAACCTTGACTCAGAATCACTTCATCTTCAAGTCTACATCCTTTATAAACCTGGGATTATAGAAAAACAAAAGCTTAGCATCCTATGCAATTAAGGCTATCTTTTATTTGATTCTAGTTAAAAAAAAAAAAAGTCAAATCACAGAAAATTATGGCTACTGCGCATACACAGTATACTCTGTTACAGTCCAGAACCAAAACAGTGCAAGCAATAAACAGTAAAGGTCTTCCTGCTTAATATTATTTCTGTACTACTGCCTGCATCACATCTAAACCTATTCCTCTTCTGTCACTTCAAGCCTGATCAGTCTAGGCATCGACACACAGGACACAGCCTTGCTGCTAAGTACTGCACGTAAGGGAAACAACACAACATTTTTCTTTCTAGCAAACTCGCTCAAGATTACCCACAAACTCAGACTGTATTGCAACCAACCATTTTTATTCTCCTTCATTAGATTCAGTTTAAAGGGATTTGTTTCTGCACCAACTGTGGTGAACTCACAAAAACTGCCTGTAAGATGGAGATAAGCTATGACCACAGTTGCTGCTCTATTAGTTTGCTTGCATGGTGGATGTTTTTGTGATTATAGTTACTCCACGATTTAACGGTAGGAGGCTAATGGAAATGTTACTCGCTACAGTAGCAAGCTAAATCAGTTGGGGAAAGGAAAAGAAATGTGTTTACACTTGAAGATGTCACATAAAACAGTGGGAAGCTCCCACCCCTGACACCAGAACTGGCATGCTCATTCAAGGACTCACCTACGTTATTATATGCTCCTTCACACTTTGAAACCTATTAATTTACAATTAGGTGCATTGATTTTATAGCAGATTTGTAAGTTCCGTAGTAGTTTATGGACTACTGAAGAAATTAACTGTGCCTCTTCCAAAGAGAAGAATTATTGACAAAGATGCCTTGGCACAAATTACTGAACACATCACCAACAGTCCGGATTTTCTGCTGAGAATTCTACATTAATTACAGCAGAACTGATAGGTAGATTCTATCTGTCCCACCAAGAGTTTCTTTGCTGAGTCCTGATAGTAATCCACCAGCAGGAAAGGTAATCAGCCAGATAATGTCAGCTCAGCCTCTGATGCCTTGTTAAGTTAGTTTTAAAATAGTGTAATTATTGCATATACCATCTCACTGGCAAGGGCACTGTTTTCTCAAAAAAACCCCAACCAATCAGAAGTCAAAAAAGAAAATATGAAAAGAAATGCTGCACAAAGCATAATTTCATTGTATTTGAGAGCTATATTGACCGTGGCACTGAAAAAATTGACAGAGCCCAAGTGGTTGAGAATGGACTGCTTCTAGAACATATAGTGCATAAGCCATGAGAAGATGTTTTCTAGACCGATGTTTGTTGCTTACTATTTTAAAAAATACTTTTTAAAGTTGAGGGGCAGGGGGTTGTGTCTGTATTATTTTATAAAGTATTAGCTGTTTTATAAAATAGGCTTGTACATTTTAATTTTGGTCTGATTTTGCAATTCTTCCATACAAATATGAAAGAATTTACTTCTAATAAAAACCAAATACCTAATTTTTATGTTTTGCTTGGTACTTTACTCACTGACAGTGTGAACAGAATTAATGTCAATGTTGGGGGAATCCTTTTCAATGTGAAGCTGGTCACTACAGAAAACACTTAAATCCTGATTCATAGAATTATGGTACAGAAATACTGTACTAGTGTTAATCGTAAAATCTCTGCCAAAAATTGTCCATCTTTGAGAAGTCTTTCATTTCTATGTATATCTTCTTTAAAATCAAAATTTTCCTTTTCACTGACAGGCCCTCTGTAGATTACTGAACATAACTTTGTAAACTCCCTGCATCTGCCATCTTGGCACCTATTAATACGTATAAATATAAACGCAAAATTAAATACCAAGCAGATAAAACTTGCACACACAGATAACTTTCACAGTGGTAAAAGTATTTGTTGTGCAGTGTTGGTGCTGAAATTTTTATCTCTGTGCAGCACCTGCTCAGTGGACAGTCAGACTTTATCTTTGTGAAATTGTAAGCTAACGCGAGTTATATCTATGACACCTCAACCAAATCCTGGCAGAATTGTTAAATTGTATGTGGTTAGTCACACACTGTTCAATCACAGAAGAATCTGGGTGGTGCACAAGCTCTGATGAACTCTGAACACTTCTAAGAGAATATATATACACACGCACACACGTACCAAGGTAGTTGTGAAATTGGAGGCACTGAAGTTATTCACGTACAGTCAAATGAGACCAAACAAGGCAGACAATCTAGAGCCAATGGCATTAGATCTCCACATCGCATTCATCAAGATCTTGAGTACTAGATGAGGCAGTGGCTTTCGGGGAGTAGGAAAAATAGGGAATGGCATGCCATAATTCTCACAGAAATAGTGTTGGCTGTAAGCTACATGGACAGCCTGCACAACTGCGCCGTAATGTCTGAGCCTCTGACTTTGCAATGTTCTTTTAAATAGACTTCCTAAAGGTTTAGAGGCAGCGATAAGCTTTTTGTTAAATGTAGTGATGCATTAGCCCATTGGGGACTTAGAAATACTGTATAATGCAAATAATGAATAAACAACTGTCTTTTCCAATTATCTCAATATTCCTTAAAGCTAATTATCACTGGAAGTATTTTGTATACAACCGAGAACTTCTTGAAGATGAGAAAATAAAGGTCCTAGAGATACAAAATATTTTTTCCTAAAATATTTGGGAGTTTTCCAACTAGCAATTTAACCCAGATCATGACTTACACTTTTGTTTCAAATACAGTCCCATCTGTTCCCGTGTGCCTTCTTTTAGCATATTTTTACTATAAGCATGTGAAAAAACCAATAAAATGAACATGATCGAATGGTGGAAAAAGAGATCTCTTGCTTTTAATAAACCATGTCAAAGTGTTAGATAGAAGACTGGAATTTGTACAATCCTGAGATGATGTCCCCAGGAGTGGAAAGAGAAATCAAAGAAAATGTTACAAACAAGGAAAATCAACATCAAAATGGACATAGATACTATATCAATTTGATGAAGCAGCCTATTTTAACACGTGTTCTTTTGACATACACTAGCAGCTATAGACCGAGTGCACCTATAGGCAGTTTTGAAATGTCTTTCATTGAAAGCATTTTCAATGTTCTCTAATTTTTATTAAGGGCATTGCCTAAGAGATTTATGTGAACAATGGAGCCACAGTTGCTCAGTTACCCCAAATTTACATTCCAAGTGCTACCAGATAATTTCAGGCACTTGCATTATACCAGCCTTATAAACCCTCATTCTATATTTTGTGTCTGAAAATTGGTGAAGTGTAACATTATTTGACTGCCTCGTTTCTTAGCAGCACACAGCCCTGCTCTCCTCCATTATGGCCTGTTGTCATGCTCCCACCTATCTCCATAACAAATGAGCCCTCAGTGTTTACTCTGATCAAAATTCATAGCTATAGCTAACTGCTGTGGTTCTGCACTCATATACAGGAGTAAAAGAGGCTGTGGATCTGATTAGCCATCAGCTGGGCTATACTCTGCTACTAAAAAATGTTGCAATGACAGTCACAGTTCATTTATTCCTCATGGTGATAGATGCAAAGAAAGTCATGAAGAGAAGGTCGGGAGCCACTTAGACATGCTTAGGCCATTAAAATGGGCAGTGTGAATCCCTAGGTAAGTCACATTGAAACACAGTAGACAAGAAGCATCACAAAACACTTTGTTTACTGTGTGCTAAAACATTACCATATGTCAAGGCCATCACACTGAAGACAGACTCACTCACTAGACTCACTAGTCACTCCAGGCTCACTAGAGCAGCACAGAGATAAACACAGAGCCAAGGTGTTTGGTCTGTACAGGGGCACTAGAAGTGACCTAACAGCTGTAATCTACCCAAGCAACCAAGGCAGGTGAAATCTCCTTGGCATAGGAGCTCAAGGACATGCTCTCTGCTGTTGTAGTTTCTCCTGACCACTGCTTACTATGTTGGCCATCCTAAGTAATTTCATCCTTTGCTGTTAAAGGACACATCTCCTTACTATTCATGTGATATAGATAATTGAGTTTAATTAAATGTCTGCACTGGTCTTCACTGGGATAGAATTAATTTTCTTCATATTATCTAGTATGGATCTATGTTTTGGATTTCCGCTGGAGACAGTGTTGATACCACGGGGATGTTTCTGCTATTGCTAACCATCAAGGCCTTCTTTGTCTCTCAGCCCACCCCACCAGGGAGGAGGCTGGGGGCGTACCAAAATTCAGGAGGGAACACAGCCAGCACAGCTCACTCCATATGACCCAAGACACACCCCACAGCATATGGCATCATGCTCAGTGTATAAAAGTGGTGGAAAAAGGAGGAAGGGGAGGACATTTGGAGTGACAGCGTTTGTCTTCCCAAGTCACCGTTACACGTGATGGAGCCCTACTTTCCCGGCGATGGCTGGACACTTTCCTGCCTGTGGGAATCGGGAATTAATTCCTTGTTGTGCTTTGCTTGTGTGAGCAGCTTTCCCTTTAATAATTAAACTGTCTTTATCTCTACCCACAAGTTTTCTTTCTATTCTCTCCCGCGTGCTGCTGCGAGGAGTGAGCAAGTGGCTGTGTAATGATGAGCTGCCGGCTGGTGTTAAAGCACAATACCGTCTTAATTAAAAACTCAGTCATCGTAGTCCTCCAAGGGAAAACTGTGGTCAGCAAGGCATCTAGAACTGATAAAGGGTGTTGCACAAACAGACAAGGAGGTGGATGAGAAGACTGCATCTCAGAGATATATTTCCAGGATGTGTTGGGTTTGGAGGGAAAAACAAAATACAGAGCTTTAGGATGGAAGGAACACAAGTGCTCCTTGCATATTCTAAGTATTCCTTGCATATTCTAAGTATTTTTCTTGCATCGACATAAGCACAGAAAATTCAGGAGTGTCAACAGTTACATAATCAAGAAAGGTCAATCTCTAGGAGAAAAACTGCATGACGCAGTAGTGAGGAGTAGGAAAGTGCTGGAAGGCTGGATCAGGGGAATATTGTTTTCAGGGCAAGGAGCTATTTACATGCATCACATCAGGCTGTGATATGATAGCTATGGCAGCGGTGACCACACAGCTATCTGTTCAGCTCTGTGTGAGCCCAGACGTAACAGCTCTGCCCAGAGGGAACAGACCAATTTATGGAACCGATTCTTAATGTGTGTTTAAGGAGGGTAATATACTGAGCTTCACTGTAAATACCACAAAGATCAATTAAATGGTTTCTTGAGATAGGCCTGTAATTGACATTATGAAGAAGGAGGAAGAGCTGAATTTGACACCAAGAAAATGTAAGATTATCAAGTTGCTGAGCATTGTGGAAAAACAAACAAACAAAAGCCCCCCAAACCCACCTCTAAGAAGTTATCAAAAATTTTCTTTCCCCACAGCTCCAGTCCGTTACCTCTGCCACCTGCTCAATATAAAACTACAGACCAGACTACATATTCCCTCAGCTCTGCTCTTGGAACAGTAAATGTGAGACACCCATAAGAAATTATAAATTATATCATCCCTTAGAGGTATTGCAGCTCTGTTCTTTTATCTAGCTTCTGTAGAGTATTCATATGCTCCAGACACTGTTATGTGAATGCAAAATGCAGCTTGTGGAATGCCAAAGGGCAGATGTCCACAATGGAAAACCTGCACAACTCTTAAGGCTTTATTGTAAGGAAGCTCCACTGAAATTACCATCTGTAAATATTAACAGCATTATATATATTGAAACTTACTATTTAATAAATTAGTGTGTGCACAAATTTATATATACATAGATACAAACCCATGTTATTTCCTCACTTTGATTTTTTTTAATGAATTATAAAAAACTTCTACAAATTTTACCTAAATGTTTATTCATGAAAGAGTAAAAATACTGAAAAATCAAGACCATACACTACAGAAGATGTCTTGTTCTTTTATTATACTACATTTCTGAATATCCACAGTTGCAAACGGTGTTTCCTTCACAAGCATTCTAAATTAAATAAATGAAGCCATGTGACGCCTCTGTGTCAAAACGCACAGAACTGAGATAAACAGCTTCCCACAAGATTTTTAAAGCCATAAATTTGGAATAAAGGAAAGGAATATACAGAGATTCATTATATTTTTTACCCCATAAACTTCAGTTTAGAGAAAACTAAACACATAAACAAGATTACAATTTTATAACTCTATCATATACTATAAATAATGTATTTGGAACTCCTTCTGGTTTTCTTTATTCTGTCACCTTACACATGTAGACTGCAATACCCAACATTTGAAGTGTACAAGTTCTCTGTCAGTATAGTGGCAGAATATTTTGCCAATGCTATTTTCCAAATGCACATTTTGAGCCCATCCCTATCATGGCAAATACTTCACAATAAGCCTCCTGATTAAACTATTCTTTTACAGCTGATAAAGATTTTAATCCACCAGTTACCATGTATGCACCTGGAGTATCATTTTGGAGAAGGTATCAAGTACCTTGGTGTCAGGAGGGACAGAAAAAAATGTACCAAGTAACTGGCGTGTACAGATAGGGAGGGCTACAAACAAGAAAACAGGAAAACAAGAATGGGGCTGGAAAATGCTGGTTAAGAGAACAACAAAATACCTCTAAACCCTTACCACACATCCACCATTCATAATTAACTCAAAGATGTGGAAAGCTACTATTCAGCAGTGTACTCAATTATCAGCACGCTTTGGGGATTTGATATTCATTCAGCATGATTTTGGTTTGTAGTATCCTGTCTGTGAGTCAAAATGATAGCTATAAAGGAAATAGCTGGGTTTGCTCTGCAATTTGCTTGTTAATGACAGCAAGGTTTACCTAAGGAAACACAAGAGCAGCCATGTGGTATTGCAACCACATTTCACACTGAAGAATCTTCAAACACCAAAGCAGCAGTTTCAATGCCAATCAAAAAATAGTATTTAGATACCCCCAATGGACAGGGAACACTTTTCTATTTACAATACTTGCATCTTTACATGATAATACACTAGTACAGATTTTGTTTTTACATGATACCTTACAAATGTGTCTTAAGAATTTAAAAAACCCCAACAAACCATTTGTACAACTTTGAATAAAAAATGATATTAAATAAACAATATTGCTTACAAAATAGTCTAATACATTTTTATACAAATAACAAAAAACTGCTTTGTCACTAAAGTTCTAAGTGGTCTTTAAGATAGACTTAACACAACCTATCTATATTTTTTAAAAGCCAAGGCCATGAAATTCATGTTCTTTCCTGCGCAGGAAGATGCTGTTAGCTAATATCAGCCCACCACTCAAAAAGCAATTTATGCCAGGAGCTCACTGCAGGCTTCCAACATGCCAGTCCAATTTAAGGTATCTGCTTGGAGTAGGATGACCCGGAAGAAAGTTTATTGCCTTCACTCAAGGAACTTCAAAACAAAGAGGAGGCAAGGAAGTTCCCAAAGAACAATACAAAGCTGAGAACAGTACTGCAAATTCTCCAAATTCTCACAGTGCATTTCCCGCAAAATTCTACACCAAAGGTTGTATCAAGGAGTCATGATTTTAGGGCTGTGCACATGCTGGGAAACAGAACTCTTTTCATGGGTATTAGGAGGTGCTGGAATGACAATTAAGGTATCAGTTTCTATCAAAAGGTATAATTTCTCACATAAGTAGGCTTATAAAAGGTGTTATTTCAATACATGAATATAAAAAGAATTTTGTAGGGCATATCAGCAACAAGAATTAGATCTTTACAGGATAGCCTCTACAGGAGCATTTTCCAATTGAGATGCCCACTGTGATTCAAATATGAAATTCTCAGCTTGCATTTAGAATTTCCTCAGTGTTACAACTTTAAATAAAACCTGCCAAATAAATCAGCTCATTGCAGGAACAAAAAGCCACATCTTCCTGAACTGTTTATTGAAGAACCAAGAGACATAGTTTCATGAATTATCACGGACCCCTATAAGTTATAGCAACATGAGAGTTTAAAATTGAAAAAAAAACAAACCACCAAGATCCAAATTGACAAGCCAAGTCATATTAAAGTCTAAGTGGCAATATTCCTGAGGCATGATATAAAAATTGATAAACACTGCTGACTCATATAGTAGAAACCAGTATCTTCAACAAAACCCACTGAAGCAGCAAATATAAGAATTTGTACTAGATGGTTAGACCCTATCTAGTCAAGGGCATATTGGCTGCTGAGGCAAAATAAAGCAACCGTAAAGGTGGTTTCATGCTTTGCATCTGAATTCTGTTAGTCTGTCTAGCCCTGGTGACTCAGATTTGTTGCTTTTAAACAATTTGTTTTAATAATCTTCTAGAAACCATTTCAGCAATGTTAATGTACAAGGAATTATCAGGAAAACAATAATAGCACACTTTACATATCTGCTCATTAAAACACAACATTTAGGATGCTGGGGACATATTCCATCAGCAGAACACTCTAGAATGGTGTGGCACTTTGGAAAAAGAAGGCAGCAGTAATAAATGATTAGTCTTCTATAATAATGAAAAAATCAATATTTTTGAATTATTTCTTGATATATACACACAAATACTGGTATATTGTTTCTCTTTGATATTGACATAACGAGAATAGAAAGGGAATGTATTTCAGAAATCTCATGTCAGACCTTCCACTAGGGGAAAACAATATAAAAATATAATGACTAATACAATCATTAAAATAATTCAGCTGAAAGAGATACTAGGAAGGAGAGAGAAAAATAGGGAGCCACTTGTCACCTCTACCAGCTTTAAAGATAAATACTGATCATGAAAATTTTCATGGCAAAACCTATAATGTGGCATTCATGTACACTGAAATGCACTGTTTAGGTCCACTCTATTTAGACCTCTTTCAGAAGCTCTAATTTAGAGCTTAAATTGTTTTGATTAATTGACATTGAAATGCTATCTCCAAGTATATATCTTAAGGCCTTATTTGAGGTTTTTGTCCTGCATTTTCCTATTTATATCTTTTCCCCTCCATTCTGAAACAGCGTTACTCCTAAAGGGCATTTTACAGAACTTTACTGGGTTCAAAAGTTACAGAACTTAACATTTCTATCAAATGGAGAAAATGTTGTTTGTATGCAATTTCTAGCATACCTGTTGCAAATTGAGGCCTTTCAACAATATTTCCCCTGCCTTACATAAGCAGCAATTCACTGTGTTCTCTGGCTTGATTCAATTGTTTGTGATATGTGGTATGTCCCAGTAGTACTCCCTCCTGAGTTTTGGTAGCCAGCACATTGATATATCTGCATTCAGGAACCTGTGCTTCCAAGTCATCAAAGCTGGTATTTACAACATCTGGTGTGCTGCGTGTAAATGATGCATAAAACATTGGTTTAAGGTCAGGAATAAATCTTTTATGTCAGGAATTATCTATCTTTGTTTACATAAAAAAAAGGAAAGGGGCAAAGATTAAGATCCATTTTCATTAACTTTTCAAGAATAGAAAGAGTTTTGTTGGTTTGTTTACTTTTGTTAGCTCTTTTGTCCTTCAAGTAGAAGAATGGCAACTAAACTAGTACTAAGGTGATTTAACATTTCCAGAGTTCTCTGACCCGTTAAGTACAAATCTTTTGCTTACTTTCAAATGTGCCTTCACTTGGTTGGCTCTTTTCTACACGGATAACCAGTGTACAGCACCATGTTTTAATAGTCGTGCATTGAGCTTGATTTCCTAATGTATCCAGGGTTAAATCAATCATAAACTTTTCTCCAGCTCCTCAGTCCTCAGTGCACAGGTCATCAGATCAGATTTGTTCCTCCTCTAATTTTTTATCAGTTATTAGAGTCAAGCCTAGGGGTGAAATCATTCCCTTTATTATTTCCATTTGTGTAGCTTTATAGCATCAGGGCATGTTTGAAGGATATACAAAAAAATCCTGTCATGGTCTTCCCTCTTATTTTCTTGTTTATTGCTAAGGACATCTCTTTCAGTGATTTTAACAAATATGTGCTGGCCTCAAATTCTATTTTCATTTCCATATTTCAGTCTGTGGTGCTGAAATATGTCACTAACACTGAAGGGAATATACTCATAAGGAAGTAAAAAGACCCCAGCAGCCTACAGGTCTGAATAATCAGCTGTAGCAGTTGCATTTAAATATCTTTTACTGCTGGATCCAAGCTACAAAAGCATGCATTCTAAAAAATTACTATTTTTTTATTTCCTGACTGCACAATAAATAGGTGAGATTGATGTGTATGAAAAAAAAAATCAATTAGTATTTTGACCTTGTTCCTGCTTTGTTGCTAATTATGATTAATTATTCTGAATGGTGATTTTCTTTTGAGAAATAATGCACATACACAATGCAGCATGACACAGCCCTTTCACAGGATCAGGAGCTGTCATATAATAAAGGAGGCTGCTGCAGCTTAGACTGTGCTTCCCATGGCTCACATTGAGAAAACTACAAATTTAGGATTAGGAATAATCTAAAGGTACTAACACTTTTCATATAAGTCATAAGCCAAAGATCTAAACAATGGCATAATGCAAGAAAAGAATAATTATCATTAAAAATGTATTTGTGTATTTTCTTTCACAAATGGATTTTTGATCTCTACTTTCTTCGCATTTTATTCTGTTCCTTTGGTTCTATGGACATAAAGGAGTTTCAAAGTAATTATGAACATCTCAACATTAGTTCAAAACAAGGACTTAGCTAAAAAGGTTTTTTTTAACCCAAGCTTTTACAGGTGCTGTAGTATAATACAAATTACCAGTAAAACAAATTAGCAGTATCTTATTATTGAAGGTAATTTAATGAACATTACTTCAGGACATTTTTGTGCACATCTGTGTAGAGTTTCTTTGAATACAGTGAACTGAATTAAATCCTGTAGGATGCATCCCTTGATAGCCCTGATCAAAGACTCTATCAGGCCATCAGAACCTAGTAGTAGATGTGCTAATTTCCAGGCTATGCCTTCTCCAGTTCTATCCTGCATAGAGCTCTTTGTATTCAGCAGCCAAAAGAGAGGCTTTCAAAGTAGGAAGGGGTGTTTTCACAAAATAGCATGGAAGAACTAAAAACATTATATACAACCTACACTGATGTTGCTGACTTTAACTCCCCACATTAGCTGACTGGAAAGTCAAGAGTGTCCAGAGGAGTAACAAGAAACTTTCTTATGCCGATTTAAGGAACAAGAAATAATTACTCTGGTGATCATAAAAGTGAACTAATAATGCAGAAGACTACTAAAGCCTATGAGATCAATGAGGCTGATGTGCTGAATAAATTAATAACATTAACTTCCTTTCCTCTCTCCTCAAGCATGTTTAGAGAGGACTGTTGTGTTCAAATGCATTGTTATGGAATTTTGCATGAGAATCAGAGTGATTTAGGTTGGAAGGTACCTAAACGATCATCCAGTTCCAAGCCCCGTGCCATTGTCTTCCACTAGACCAGGCTGCTCAGAACCCCATCCAACCTGACCCTGAATGCTTCCAAGGATGAGGCATCCACAACTTCTCTGTGCAACCTGTTCCAGTGCCTCACCACCATCACAGTAAAGAATTTCTTCTGAATATCTTACATAAACCTATTCTCCTTCACTTTAAAGCCATCCCTCCTTGTCCTACCACTACATGCCCTTGTGAAAAGTCACTCTCCAGTTTTCTTTAAGCCCCTTTTAGAAGTAGGAACATTGCTAAAAGGAGCAAAAAATTCAAGAGGAGGAAAACTTTTTTAGCTCTTCACACAAAGTTACTGAGGAAAAAAAGATGAAAGAAAGGTGCGCAGCAAGGACATATCCAGCTATTGTATTGAATGCAGCATTCAACAGCAAGAAATCACCTTACTGAGTAAATCCTTACAGCTACATTTGCAGCTACTTATTTTTCAGCTGAGTTCTGCACTCACCTTTCACATTTAAAAGCTTCTTAAAGTAAACCAAATTTGTGAAAACACCATCTGTTCTGACATCCCTTCTCTTTTCTCAGGCAGGGAGAGTTCTGTTGATAGCACTGCATCTCTCTTTTTATCCAGATTTCCCTCTCTGCTTTCATAGGCCATTAGATCTTACATAAAGGTGCAAAACAAATTTCAGTATAAGAGACAACGAGAAGATTTTCTAAGTTACAGAGTAGCCTTAAAAGGTGCAATTTCCCTTCACTTTCAGAGTGCCTACTGGTACAGTATGGTTAAACTGGTAGGTAGCTGTCCCTTTATGTAGACTGTTCCCTCTACTTTGACTTTCAGGACTACCTCACAAGCAGTAACACTTGGATACATGTGACTCCAAATTCCTGCCAGGCATTCACTAAATCTTTAGTCATCCCACACATTTAGAAATCTTGTCTTAATTGCTAAAGCTAGTCTCTTAAAGGGGATATGGACATGCTAAGTACCAAAAGACAACCCTAAAAATATGCAGTCCTTCTGGACATAAACCTCAGTCAAATGAACATCTAGATTTTAGAAGTTGCCTATAATTCAGCATTTTCTTCTACAACACACTTAAAAACATTGTGTTCTCATATACAACAAATTAACTTTAGTTATAGTATAGCAGCACTTCTAAAGCGACCAAATCTGAAACCCACTGAAGGTTAAAGGGTTTGGACACCAGGGACACATTTCTAACTCTCTAAATGAGCAAGACTTAATTCTGATGATTATATTTACTTTTTTTCTGCTAAATTCGACTTGTCTCAACAACCTTCTTTCCAAGGTGACCTGATGAAATGTCAATGGAGTTTAATGAAAATAATTTACACTAACCAGAAAAACAAACCGACAAAAGCTGAAGAACTGTTGAAAAATCACAAAATTTGCACAAAAATGAAACAACAAAAATATTTCTTCCAGCAGCAGCTCCCTTCTCCCGTATGTTTATCAATGTAAGTCTCAGTAACAAATTAATGCATATCTATACAGGATCAGAAAAGACAGAGATAAAAGACAGAGATCACAAGAACCCTACTTTTTATTTTTCTGACCTCTGCACATTTACATTTTTATTCATATCCTAATGTTTGTTTTCCATAAAACTTAATGCAGGTCCTTTGTAAAATGAATTCAAGAGAGGAAAAGATATGATAAGCAATTCAATCAGAATAGAAAAAAAAAAAAAACAATCCTGCCTTAATTCATGTTATCACATCTCTGCGCACTAGTTAATAATTGAGTAGATTTTGCAATACTGAAAAAAATGCATGTATGTCACACAATTTGAGAGCATAAACTGCATTCCATACATTTTCAAGGCATGAATATTCAGATAACCAATTTAGATCACTTCAGATTTGTCAATTCCCTAATTGTTAGCACTCATCTGCCATAAGAGGTCTCCTTACATAACCTCAGCTCAAGTATTAGAAAATGCAATTCCCCAAAGCCTTAGTCACTTCCAAAAATTTAGGTCAGATAAAATTTCTACCCTTCAACATCAAAATGCTATTTCCCTGAAAACTCACAGGGATTGTATTCTATTTCCTTGAAAAGTTCTACTGAATGCAACAGAAAGCAAAGTGCAATCATCAAACATTTACCAAGGCCTCGTGTCTGCACATCAGAGAAAAAGCTCAAAGAGAGCAGTCTGGAAAGATAAGGCCCCTCAGGTGATGTGTGTGAAGTAAGGGAAAGTATTGCACTGATTTTCATCAAGTAGATTCCATAAGCATTTTCTTTAATTCCAGCACATCTCCTTCCCACTTGCCACCTTAGAAAAGCTATAGCAGATTTGATAGTTTCCTGAAGCATGGTTTCTAAGAGAGTATTAGAAATACATATGAATAAAACCAAAAAATATCACTCTCAGCCCTTATCCATCATTTTATGGATTACACACATTACAAGCAAGCGATCCTTGTCTGTTAAACCTCCCTTCTAAATTAAGTGAAAGTTCAATACAAGCAAGGAGGGGGGAGGAAGATATATATTTAAAAATATAATAAGAAAAATTTAAGTAACAGGTAAAAGTTCATAAAACTCAATGAGAAGTGATATTACTGCCAGTTCCTGCTAGTAGTAATGTAGAACTGGCAAATCACAACATTAAAGGAAAAAAAAAAAACACCAAAAAAAAAAATCCTGTAGGCTGATAATAATCTCCTTTTGACAGGAAAGGAAGCAATTGTCTGTAATCAACAGTACAAACCAAAGGCATTACTAAAGTAAGAAAAAATACAATTTAAATAACATTAACAAAACATATTGTTTAAGTGCTGATATGCACTCTATAAACTTTTGCCACAAGGAATCATAAAGATACCTATTGAAGAAATAAATATTGTAGGAACTCTTAAGTAGAAGACACTTTTTTGGTTTATGCCAGTTACAACGGTACACCTGAAATTGTAACAAAACACTGACTACAATTTTTTTCAGCAGAATTCTGTATTCTCATAAACTCATCTGGCCTCTTTAAATATGGATGCATTATCTACAAAGCAAACTTAAAACAAATCAACAAACAAAACTCCATCCCTTGGAGTTCTGTAGCCTTCAACTTTATTTCTACTGCTATTGTGTAAAAAGTGCTAATTTTAAAAGGTGAGGGGAAGTGTGGCAGTGTCACGGTTGCTGCCTTTAAAAAAAGTCTGTTCTCTCACTAGCAGTTTGCTAGTGTCCCTACCAAGAAATAAGGTCCAGAAAAGCATTTTGAAAGTCTAGGGTTTAGTGCAGATTTTAGAATATTTTGTTAGGACTTCAACCAAGACTTTTGCCATCAGACAAAAATCTCACTATCTATCTATGAATCTGTTTCTAGCTTGAGAAAGATCAGCAGAGACTAGATGAAGGTTAGTTTGCCTAGTTATATAATTACTTAAGGGAAATTATACAACAAAGACAACTGAGAAAAATGAAGTCTATAAAAAACGTGACTGAAAAGCCCAAATAATATTAATTTTAAAGCCTCTCTAGAGATGCACTTACATAATCATAAAATGTATAAATTAAAAAAGTAGTGTCAGTAGATCATAACTGAGTTTTAAAAAGCATTTGCACACTAGAGAAACTGGAGTATTTAACTATGACTTTAGTACTTCTGCTGTAACAGCCATGTGAGGAAGACGTGCTTCCTCACATGGTTCATCACGTACACAGAATTCAACTATGGAGCTTACAACTTCTTCTAAACCTTAAAGGAGCCAGAAATGCAATGTTAAGAACCATTTTTCTTTTCTTTTTTTAGAGCTACTGAGGGATCAAAAGAAAGTTTGTAAATGAATATGTCATAAGGAAATGAATGTGCTTTTAAAAAAGTTATGTGTAAAATACGAACTACAATATATATATACTGCAAATGTTTATATGTGTGTATATATGTGGGGTTTATATATATATCTCAAACAGAGTTGTGAGTCTGTGAGAAAATCCTAATGAAGTTCACCTACTATAAATGCATATGTGTGTGTGTGTGTATATATATATATATATATATATATATCTTAAACAGAATTGCGGGTCTGTGATAAACTCCAGAAGTTCACCTAGTTTGAAAACTGATCTCTCTTTGTCTGGTATCAGCACCCTTGCGTATCATCTCTTGAACCTGATGATTTTTTTCTCCTACCCTTGTGCTACCTGAATTGAGGCATCTTATCAGTGGGTCACTAAATTCCAGACTTGCTTTTAATTTTCACTTGTTCCAATCAGTTAACTGTGAGCAAAAAGAACGGCTTCTATTTAGTGTGGAGCTTTCATTTTCTGCCTCATTGAATCCTTATTTGCATAAAGTCAGAAATTCACCTAAATAACCAAATTATCCTACGCATTCACGGAATGACATATCTGAATAAATTAAGGGTAAATTGACATATTTTTCTACTTATTCTTCTTTGGTCTTTAAATTTTTAGGCAAAAATAATTAACTCCTGAGCGCTGTATTTTTTTTCCTCAGAGTTAAAATACACTACTATCAGACTTCTCGCTCTTCACACAGTCCACTAGCACTATATATAACTTCTATATTCATATTGTGAAAGTTAAAAGCCACACTAAAATTTTCAAATTATGCCCTAGGAGGTGACAAACATAATTAATAAGTACTGGTCCCTGTAGTCCCCATGTAGTTTAGGACAGGACACTGCATACAAACATTAATATCTCCTGTACACTGGGATTACTTTGATTAAAACTTTTCTTTGCTGTTTTTTTAAGGTATAAAGCACAATTGTTTTTACTATACACCTTGCACAACATTAATTGTTTTTAGAATTAAAACATACTTGAAGTAAGGAAATGTTTTGAAATTTAGTCATGTTTCTGTCAAAATGTGCCTAAATTTAGTCTGTGGGATGGTAGTATCTGTAATGATAACACCTCATAAATTTAATGTTTTATGTGAGAACTAATCTGGTAAATTTTCCTGTTAAAAAAAAAAGCCATCTCAAACACCAAAAAACATATCAGACTCTCAGACAAAAAGTTTTCTTCTAATTTTAAGATACTATGTCCAATTATACTGCATTGAAAACAATTCCCTTATGTAAACACAGTGAGACGTACAGGCCAAATTCCAGTCTACCTTAATATTATATATGTATAATATGTAGAACAGTATAGATCATAGTTTGTGCTCCATTTGTCCCTTGGATGATTTTAAAACATTTAAATGTGGAAGCATTATGCCTGTCTAGTATACACATAACAGTATTATTTCTTTATTAAAACCTTTTTTCTCTGTCTTCTAGGAGATTTTTATCTGCACACAAATTTAAGCAGGTTTTCTTAAAAAAAAAAAAAAAAAAGGCAGTTTATTTACTTTGATACTTTGTCACATTAAACAAAAAAAGCTTGTCTCTTATAACCCTGAGAAGCTTGTATACCATTGACAGTAGCAGAAAGGTTGCGTTCTTCTGTCAGGTCATCAAGCAATTAGGGCATAAAAACCAAGCTTTCTCCAAATCTATTGTATTTCTTTGAAACTGCAGGCAGGGGTTTTCCACAAAATCTTTGGTAAAGCGAAACATCATTAAGATTCTCTACAAAGCCTCATGAGAAGCTGTGTAGAAAACCATGAGCCTCTGCCAGCCTCCTGCAGCGGGACAGAATAGAAGTCACTGTCTACCTTGTGTCCCTTGCAGTGGCACGGTACAGGCGCTGCTTATGATGAATCACAGCAAAAAAATGTTACATGGTAACTACCCACAGAATAACTGGAATTCTTTGTCCGGTAAAACACTTGATAAATAGCTTTTACTCAGCACCTCTGACTGTCTTCACCTGCCCTCTGCCCATAAATCCTTCTCTCTTTCTCACTGTGCTATTTCTTACATCCTGAGGTATTAAGCCATAAGGCATAGCCACTGTTTAAAAATTATCACCCATCTAAAAGCCAGTACTTCTTTTTCCTAAACCCACATTTTTTCCTTCAAAAGAACTTAAAAACCACACAGCAATTAACTTGAACACACAGAGGCATTACTGCCAGTAAGCAATATGCTCTTGAACTCTGTATCTCTGCACTTTCCACAGTTGAGAGAATGGTTGATAGAAATGTCACTTCAGCTTTAAATGTCTAGAGAATGGTGACTTGTAGATGAGTTTTATTGTCAGTAGAAAGAAACAAACACTTATGTTGTATTTTTGGCACTGACCTTAGGATGATCTTCACCACATCTTAGAAAGGCTTTTTTTCTCTGCACTGCCTACAAAGGGGGGAATCTGCAAACCCCATTCACATGGGGATGCCTATGCTGGGAATGCTTTAAGATATACTCTACTCTCAGTGTAAAACAAGGCATCTCTGTCCTGTCTAGCATTGTTGTAAGTTACATAATGTAGAAGAATGTAGGACTAAAAAAAAATGAAACGTTTCCTTAGCAACATTCAGAGGAACAAGATTCACATACCATGGCTGTGCTATGCAAAACACTTGATGTTTCCAGGAGTCTTCCAATGACTGATTATTAAAAAACTACAGATTGAAAAAATACAAAGCTAACACCTTCACCAAGAGTGGTATTTTCACTTTCATAGAAAAAGGAGAAACTGATCTACAGAAAAAACAGATGCTTAAGTATCTTCATATGCTGCAGAAAAACATGAAATATTAAATGGTTTTAGCAAAAGTCAATATTCTAAGATAACTCTTTACCATGATCATTATCAATAAAAAACACATAAAGCAATGTTTGACAAATGTAAATATTCTGTTCTGAAAAGCATATCACTGAGCAGAAAAGAAGAAAAATAAAAGACAAGAAGTGAAAGCATTTCTCCAATAGCACCTAATTCCCGTAATTTCTTTCTCCTTCTTTAAAATGCCAGCATAGTTAGATCCTTGTTTGTACTCCCCATGTTATTTAGCAGGATGAGAAGGGTTTAGAAATGAGTTTATTTAATATAAAAATGCCACTACTAAAAACCAGCAACTACTAATAGAACTATAATGGAGATAAGAATCAAATTTGAAAACAGTAAGTTACATTCTCCAAAATAACTTAATTAAAATCAAATCATCTTATTCAACATCTAAAGATAAGATTGATGCAGTACCCCATGTAATAAGACTGCTGCATGATCTTCAGTGGACAATCTTTTACCTTAAAAAGCCTCTTATTCATCCTTCTTTATGCATGGAATTTAAGCTGAGCAAAGGCTTTGTAAAGCTGACTCAATAACGTTAGCAGAGACTCAAAGACCAGGAAGGCTGAACCAAAATATGAGACCCCTCCACTCCACAAAATCTTATCAAGCTGGCTAGCTGTCTGTAATAAAGGCTGTAGAGAGCAAACAAACTGAAGATCATCTTTGTGGAACAGTAAGCTTTCCAGCACCAGAACAAAAGCTTCAGTTTTAACGTGTCTTAAAGGTGGTTTCCCAATAAATGTGAGAAAAGGTCATTTTTGATTGAAAACAGCATTTCAATAATAAGAATTACCCAATCAACCTGTGAATACGCTCTTCTTTTTTTACCAAGATGTAATAAACAAAGGATAATTTGTGGAATGGAAGTTTCCATTTAAAAGATTTTTCATAAGTTGTATTCAAGGAAATGATCAAACATGATTTTCCTGCCTCCTGTTGTGGCAGAACTTTAACTGACAAGTAGTTAAACCTTAAGTTAAACCTTTTATTTTACACACACTTACTATTGCAAAACCTGAAAGTGATATATTGTGTAATGCACTCACCACTTCTCTTCCATTTCCCAAAAAATTATCACCTTTTATCCATAATTAAAATAGCATGGTGTAGTGGGTAATACAGTTATTCACATTGGCATGGAAAAGTCTTCAATGCATAAAAAAAAGCATTAAAAGATAAAAGCTACTTCTAATGTACACTTTATGTTTAGACAGCTGGTTCCAGAAGGTACCACAGCCGGTTTTTCAAGTCAGCTGCTAAAGGCTGTCTTTTGTAAACCCAACTCCTTAGTTATGCTCCTTTCTTACTCCCCCACAGATTTCATGTCTCTTGGAGATTTCTTGGCAAAAGTCTCTCCCCCACTCACATGTGAGGGATGCCAGGCCATACTGGACATTTGTTATTTGGATCTGGCCACCCCCCCCACCCCCCGCCCCTCCCAATCTTTCTCCAATACCATTGAATTAATACCATGAAGGCATAAAAATAAATACATCAGTGTAAGAGAGATCTACCTACATAGTCTTATAGCCTAAATGATAACCAAAGAGCTTACTGCTCCCTCTACAGCTACCTGAAAGGAGGTTGTAGCCAGGTGGGGGATTGGTAACAAGTGATAGAACAAGAGCAAACACCTTCAAGTTGCAGAAGAGGAGGTTTAGATTGAGTATTAGAAAAAATTTCTTCACTGAAAGGATGGTCAGGCATTGGAATAGGCTGCCCAGTGAAGTGGTTGAGTCCCCATCCATGGAGGTAATTAAAAGACATGTAGATGTGGCACTTAGGGAGCTGGTTTAGTGGTGGACTTAGCAGTGTTAGTTTAACGGTTGGACTTGATTTTAAAAGGTCCTTTCCAACCTAAGTAATTCTATGGTTCCAAGTTATTTTAGAGAGATTGATTACTTGCTATTACAATAGAATAAACTATTAAAGAAGTATTAGAAGTTACAAAACTAGCAATTTTACTTGTTGTCTATGTTGTTATGGGACAAATTAAATCTACGTTCCACACTGCTATGCTTATCCCAAGGGACAGGGAGAGCTCTCTGCACCAAAACTAGGTCCAGTCACACATCACTTTTGTGCAGGAAGCCCAGACAATGCAGGCCTGAAGAGAGTTGCAGACTGGATTTAAAACTAGAAACTGCTGAATGTTTCCAATTTTCTGGTTCATAGACATTTCAAAGTATTATTTTTAATTGCATTTTGAATAAAAGTTAGTTTTACAAGGCAGTCAAAAGAGGTTTTTCTATAGCCTGAAACAAAGTTTATCTCCCTTTTCCCCTCATTTCCAATTAATATTTTCATGGAGCTTCCTCCATCAGCACTTCCTAGTGTATTTAAAGTCAGAGGCCAAGGAGGGAGAAAAGATGCCCATGTAAAGTTATAAACAAGTACTTTGGAGAGAAACATTCGTAGCTGAAGAATTACAGTGTCATAATTGCTGGGGTCAGGTCATATCAAACAAAGAGAAGTTAAATGGCTTTCCTGGTGGGCAGAGGACATAGATTGCACAGAAGACTTCCCATTAAGTCTTCACTATACATTTTTCCAACACTCCTTGCTCATGGGAATTCTCATGAAGTTGTGTATGGATAACACCATCTCAGAGACACAGCTTGAACACATTGAAAGGTACTGAAGAAGAACTCTCAGCACACAGAAGGAAGCCTAAGATAGTGCTATTTTGGTAAGGGAGAGGATGGCGTTGGTAGCTTGGTTCTCACACTTCAATTTTTTAAACAAAGTTCAGGAAGCTTTGTAAAGGTTAAAGTTGCTACTGGATGACTGACATCATGTAGCAGAGTCCAGGCACATAACTGTGCCTAATTAAAGACCAACTTTAATCCACCAGATGATCTGGCTGTGAAGAAGTCTGGCAGGAGCCATCATGAAACAACACCTTGAGAGGCTCAGCACAAGCAGGCTTCAAAAACTTTATTTCACTTTTGAAACATTTCTGCAAGTGTACCAGAAGGCAGTTTAAAAATTAGCTGTTTTCCACCCTAATTAAGCTTTTAAAACACTGAATATTGGTGAGCAAATTTAGCATATACCCAGAGCCACAGAGCTACAATATGCTACCTAATGATCTGAACACAGAGTATTCTAAGTGTGTCTTCTAAATATAACCACGAGTTTTACAGATGACTTTATTATGCAGGGACTTTACACAGTATCTCTTGTCTTTGATAGCCAGCAGTAAATGAAGGCAGAGTCAAGAGTTTCTGAAACAGAGTGAATTACTTCCTTAACTACTGGTAATCATGGATATTGCATTTCCACAAAAGCAGCTTTAGCACTTGATTCATTTCTACCCAAAAGTTAATGCAGTTATAACAAGGAAGAATACGAGGCATCCTTACAACCTGCTCTCCACACTACAACCAGGATGAAGTGCAAACACCACCATTCAGATAACAGCAATGGACGACTGTTTGCTAATTTATGTTTTTCAGCCTTTTCTGATTCAGAAACACAGAAGAGTTTTCCATGGATGACAGAGCTCCTTTAGAAGTCTAGTATACATGTCCTTCTTAGGCATTATGATCACTTGACTTTCGTATTTCCCAAGACACAGGACTGAGAAACAGTACAGGACTCCCATGAGGCTGTGGATGGCAGGTGGGACAGCAGAGCGGGCAGAGCAGGTGCTGTGTTCCCAGGGAGGCAAGCCTGTTGCCTGCTCTCCCTTGGGCACCTTTCCTCCCACCCCCACTTTTGGCAAACAAACTTCACCAAATCCCTGTTCCCAGAAGGTGTTTGTACATATCTATACAGTCTATCTAACTCTGAGCAATGTATTTGCACTGACTCCCTAAAACCCAGGCAGGCACAAGGAAAAGATGCAGGTCATGTCAATACTCTGCATGCTGGTTGTGTCGCAAGAAGAGCGTGGCCCCTCAGCTTTTTGGGGCTACCCTTCCTGTTCATCATGGGAAGCATCAAGGTCCTTCTGACCACCTGAGCCATGTGCCCATCCCAGACCAAGCCTATTACCATCTCTCCCACCCTCTCAGCCCAAAAGCACATTTCAGTCTTTCTACATAACCACCTCTCCCATGGATGTGACTGCAGCCTCTCCCCACCTCAAAGTATGGGGCTTCGCTCCATCCCCCCTCCTTTGCATGTGGGCCCAGGAGGCAGAAGTAGGTCACAGCACCAGCCTCTCCTGAGGGTGCTAGAGATGGATGACTTGCAGAAGAAAGGCAGATGCCTATGCTGGCAGTGCCCCTGGGGCAGCAGAGAACATGCCGGGTGTGCAGGGCATTCACAAGAACCTGCTTGCTCTGCTGCCTCACTGGGGAGAAGGTACAGCTGGGAACATGGTGGAACCAGAGCTCTTTTTCCTGCCAGGCAGGAGCAGCTCTCAGGCTCCTGAGGGATCAGCTGTTCAGGAGAAAAGCCCTGCAGGTCACCTGCCTTGTTATGGGCAAAAAAAGATGTTGCCATTACCAAACACCATCAAAGACATAAACTGTACCAACAACCCCATACCTGAAATGCTATGCCTGAGAGCTGGCACAGAATGCACACTTTAGCACAGTGTGGCTGCTCCTAAATGGCATTTCTTGCAACTCCCAATATTTAATAGCCCTTTTTGCAAAGAGTAAAATATGCAAATCCAGCTGGAGTTATACAAGATCTCCTTGTTTTAAGATTCATCTCACAACTGCAGAGGTACACTTAGGATGCATCTGAGTTAACAGTCTGAAAAATAAGAGAAATGCAAAATACACTTAAGTAGCTTAAGAAATGGTCAATATTCCTAATTTTAGTAACATTCTTAGTGAAGGAGGACTAAGAAATATAGGACAACACTGACAAATGTTTTGAAGATGGCTCTCATGGTTCTGGTTTCAGTGTTGAGGTTGTTTTTTTTTCTCCACACACAAAGTAAAAGAAACTGAATAGTATTTATTTTATCCAGTTGTAAGAATTTTTCTGAAGAACAGTAAATCATACAAGTCAGCTTAAATTACATTCAAACAATTTCACAGGATTAATTTATATATGATATAACTAGAAATTAACCTCTTTGAGTGGCATCAGAGCAAGATTTTACCATTAGTTGTCTTGGTGGCTTCTCCAACCAGGCAAACTAACCACCTGCTCTGCAGCAAACTGAGATGCGTTCATAGTAGACTAACACACAACAAGCTTTACAATGAAAAACTCTTCTGAAAATAACAGAGGCAATCTAGCCCTGAAAGGACACCTGTCTCAGGTTTTATGGACTTTGTTATAGGGAAGGAAACTTTGACCATGTCTGTCACTGCATGAAATTGTATCTCAGCAGACAGGCTACAGTGAGATAGATCATGCTGCCTTCTGCTGGCATTGCTGCCTCTACCCTGCGTCCTTTACATGCAATGGGGTCATCTTGGCAGAGAATGCTGTTCTACTAGACTCCTCCATTGTCACTTTGTCTTGAGAGACCCACTTTATGTTTTATTTACTTGTATTTATTTTTTCTTCTTGATTTAAGTTCTAAAACTTCAGTTAATATTTTGGTGCTATTTTTGCATTTGTTCTTTAATGCCACAGCCCGTGGTGCTGCTCCTACTGCCAAAGGCACAGGAGCAACCATCACTCCTTCAGAACAAATTCAAAACAGCTAAGTAAACTGCAGCAGGGTCCAAAGCTTCACGCAGAAAGCAGAGCAGGCCCTGCAAAGCCAACACCTCATGCTTTGTTCAGGTGAACTTTGTTCAGTAACTACACTGGCAGGCAGCATCAGCTAATTCAAAATCCAGGCATTGGGGCTGTGCATGCTGGAGAGAGAGAGCATGCTCCTGTGATTCCTCCCAGCAGTGCTGCAGGAGCCTCTAAGGGCACTGACCTCTCATGGAGAGGAAGGCAGCAGCCAACTAAAGCCTGTCTGCAGGGTTTTGCCTCAGCAACATATGACAGCTACTGACAGCTAAGCTGTCTGTGACATCTTTCTCACTCAGCTGCATTTTTCTTATTTCTCCTTTATGTAGGCTGTTTTGGTTTTACCTATAATGCTGAATATTTTAGCTGGGCCCCTTAAATAAACTTTTGTCACATGGGTACAAAGAGCAGAAATTGAATGAAACTTAAAAGAAACCTAAGATTTTGCGAGTAGCTTTGATGTTCTCTAGGTTTTTATTTATAGAATACAGATTAACTTCCTTTTGTTAACATCTATTGTTGTTTTATAATGGGCACTGCAAATGCTTTGATAAATGAATTGAAAGAGTTTGCTGCAGCTCCTTCTAAATGCCCAGTCTTAATAAAAAGTAGGTTCTGTAAAAATGTGCTTCTGTCTGAAAAATGGAACAAGAAAATTTCATCTGATTTTGGATAGTTATGAAGTAAAGCAATTGCTTTGAAGTTGTGAAAGGCGATTTCTTTCCTCTCATGTAACCTGTAAAATTCAGCCTCAACCTAATTTACATATGTGCACTGGAAGAACACAGTCAGTAAGTCTACTCTTTAACTATTTATCCTTGATATAACTAAGTTGTTTTGCTGAGACCCTACATGTTCTTTTTCTTCTGCCTCTTGCATCCCTGCTATCAGTACTTCTTGGTAATACATAGAGATATTTTGCTGCTGAGGTAGACGTCAGATTCTTTCTTCATTAAATATGTTTGAGATTTTCTATAGATGTCTAGAATCATCTCAAAAGTGGTAAATATTCTGAGAATTCCTAGGAGAGTTACTACAATTCCTACAAAGAGTTACTCATGAAATCTATTATGAATGAAGCTAGGTATGTGCTCTCAAGGAGCAGTGGCTACTGGGTGGCTACTGCTGTTTCTCTTTTTGTTTCCATTCAGACACCTCATGTTGTTTTTATACCTGTTGTTGTCCTCAGTGGCACTGTTCCTAATGGCAGTGCTTTGGACAGAGGAGGTTTTCAGTTAGCACTTTCACAAACATACAGATAACCTCAAACTCAAGTGACAAAGGTCTAAAACAGCACAAGTGCAAAGTCAACTAATAGGCAGTTTAAGGGCTTGGACCCACAGAGGATGCTTCACAAACTTCTAGGTGTCCCCGCAAGCCATACCTGTAGCAATAAACTAAACAGGCATAACCTTGAAGTTCGTTGGTAGGTATTTAGTAGTTGTCTGCAGAAAAAAGTCAGAAAGCACTCCTAGATAAAACACTCTTTTCAGTTTGTATGATGTTCAGACTGTGATTTCCCATCACGTAGTCTGCAAATGGCTTATGTTTTCCATTACTTTCCCTTTTGATTGCTCATTTTCTGGTCTCCCACAGCTGCATTCAGCACAATTGTGCAGCTCCTTTTACTGAACCCAGATGTCCTCTTGTGAGGTAGCAACGTGCATTTGAGACTTCTCAGGCTATCGAGGAAACTAAAGGCAGAACTTGAGAGCACCGTACGAGTGCTCCAACTGCGAGGCTGCATGTAAAGGTCAGCAACTTGACTGTAAGGAAAAAATAAGGTATTTGTCCATATTCAAAAGGACCATTAAACAGAGATTAATTCCAGATTTGGGGTAATGAATTTCAATCTTTTAGAGTTCCCAATCCAAGTGTTTATGGTGGTACCTAACTTGTAAAAATGCCTCCATGGCATAAATTGGTAAATATTCTTATCAAAATGATTTTTTTTTCAGATTTGTATGATCATATGACTGTAGTCCATTGGTATTTGCTGTTCCTACTAGCTGTAAGTGCAATAGCAGTGTGATTCACTGCTGAAGATTCATCTGAAGACACCACAATGACATATACTGATCCTTGGGTTACTGCAACATCCAGCTTGTTTTGCTTGGGTTTTTCTTTTCTTTTTTTTTTTTTTTTTTAAATAATACCTCCTTCTGGTCTAATGAATTATTTTAATTTAGTTGATTTCATCTGCAATGTGGTTTCAGAAAAAAAAAATCTCACTTTCTTTTTGACTTATTTGTATGATCTTTAAACTACTNCTTTCTTTTTGACTTATTTGTATGATCTTTAAACTACTCAGGGCTCCTTTCTCAGCCAGCTCTTTCATATAATTGACAAGATGTGCAAAAGGCAATGATTAGCACATTCCTTTTACTCAAATATACATTGTCAGTATTTAATGATTTCCAGCTCAGTTTTGCAAAAACACTGTTTGGGGAATTGGATATGCTGGTTAGCTGCCATTCCTCTCCTCTTTCAGCTGCTTCCTGCTCTTTCCTGCAAGCAGAATGCTCCCTTCTCATCTCAGCTGTTTAACCCTGAGGATTTTAACTCTATTTTTAGCCTTTGTGTGAATTTCCAATCTAATGCATTTAAAGAACCTATCACAGATTTCTAAAACCTTGGAAGTAATTAATTAAGTCCTGCTATTTCCAGACCACACCAAAACAATTTGTCATTGCATGTAAAATGGTATAATTGAGTAGTATAAATGTTCTCAGGCCAAGTCTTGCTATGAATTATTTAGTTCATCTCTCCTAATTAAAGACCTATTGGAGGATTAATGTCTTATAACCTGGCAAACTACTTTACTAAGTAACAAATTACCCATATAATGACCTCAAACTAAATTTATGTAACTTCAGCAGTAATTTGCATAAGTATAAAAAAATCAACTGAAATAAAGAAATCTCCATTCAAAAAAGGAATCGGGACCAAATGCAAATCTATACTAGAAAAGATAATTCACTGAATATCTGGTTTTTATCAGCATTTACATAAATATATGTTTATAAGGACAGCTTCAATGAACACAGCCAGATAACACAGTTATGCTGTGAAATAAAAGCACAGATTTTCCCTTTTCCTCATGGAAATATGACTTTCCTCCATAATGCATGCAATGCATACATAGCCTGGCTGTAGAACTTGCACTATGAACCTACAGCATATGCAGTCCACCTGAAATTGGTTGTGGAAAGAAAACAATGATTGAAAAATTTACAGAAAGATGAAATAAGTCAATACAGAAACATAGGTTAAGGTAAAAAGATGAAATATTGGGTCAATATAGAACAACTACTTATGTTTATATAAGGAGGATAGCAGGATGTAACGCTATGCTTCCACAAACCAAATGTTCACAATTGTTTAGTTGTCAAAAATGGGTAAATCTGAATATTAACAGCAAAAAACCCCCAAAAACCAAAAAACCAAGCTATAGTGAAAATCAACAGCGATGCTTTGTAAGCTTCCCCTCTGACTCCTAGGGCCCTGGCTGTCTGTGTTTTCAGGACTGGAGGCCCAGCTCTGATCCAGCCCAACTGGGTTCACGTGCCTACAGTGTTTGAGGAAATTACTAAGTTAGGAAAAAAGGCGTATGAGGGAGTAGAAAAATAAGAAAAAAGTTACAGATGGGCACAGTTGCTGAACTTGGACTTGTTACCAGTGGAAGAATTCAAGAGGGAAAGGCAAGCTAGCCTTTGAGAGGGAAAGTTGCACCAACGTAGAAAGGTATAAAATCTTAAAGGGAAAAGCCATGGATGCTAGTCAAATGAGCTGGAAATCATCAGGTCACAGACCTGAGCTGCCAGTGACAGCAGCGATGACAGAGCTGGTGGCAGACGGCAGCTCAGCAGTGCTGCAGAGCCAGTGCCGGGGGCTGCAGGGGCTGACCCTGCCCCGCCGGGCTCATGCTGGCCCGAGGTGCTGCATGCTTAGCCTAATAGCTAATGCTTATGGATGGATGCTTAGCCTAATAGCTCATTAAATCCTACCTATCTTCTGTGTGCTAGTTAGACAATAATTGCTTTATATCTACATGCTTTTTAAATATATATATATATCTTTTACTGTGCGTCTTTTTGTACCAGTGAATAGCAACAGAACAAAGTGATCCAAACCGGCAAAAGTGCCTGCTGCTTTTCTATTTCTTCCCACGAATACATGACCTAGTTCTGTTAAGCACAGATCAGGCTATGACTGGACAACTTCTAAGTCCCAGATTTTCAGGCCTTATTTCTGCCTTCTTTTTGTCCTGCTTTTACCTGGCCACAGTTCTCTCTCAAAATTTTCAGTAAAATGAAAACCAAGGGTTAACTCTTCTTGTCCCCCTTTAATATCGGCAGAAGAAATGGCAATCAACACACACATTCCAGTCTGATTGGAGACAGAAAGGTGCTTAGAGGACATAGAGAAGATAATTTATTCGGTCTTTCTGTCTTTGATCCTGCAAACCCTACTGTAATACATATATTACCAAAGACAATGCTGAGCCAAAACACGTGCACTCACATATAATAAATGTCCACAAGAAAGATGAAAAACAGTCAGCCAGAGCGTCTTATTCGGTTTGTAAATAGAAAGGGACTAATGAACTTAGAAGTGACTTCTGTAGTCCAGTGGAGAACATGCAAAGATGCATTTTTTTACTGACAAACCCCATCCATAACGTACATTGCTTTTTTGTATTCATTCAAATGAAACAGTAAAACAGAGAAAAAAATTCAAACCATACAAACAGTTTAACGAACAGGAGTTTAACAAGGTTTAACAAGCCTCTGAATTACCTACCCTTACAATACTGCTTTTTTTAGGAAGAAAAAGCCCTTCAGGTAATAGAAGGGACATCTCTGAAAATTATGCAGTAGTTAAAAGCATAAATGTTAGCAAATCTAACAGAATGATCTTGAGGGTTTGGTTTGTTGAGCTCTTGGAATACAGCAAGGAATAACTTCCAGTGCATAATAAAGGATTTTAAAAATTCCAGTAGTAAAAATGGAAGAGAAGTAGAACACCTGTCTAGATATATGAAAAAATATAAAATATAGAAACATTAGCAGTTAAAGTAGTTAAAACTACTTCATAAGTCTATTTTCGAAAGTCAGAATAATCATAATGCAAAATATACTGCAATTTCTTTTTGAGTTAATCCTCAATAAAATGTAGAGAATAGCATAGAAAACACAGCACCTTCAAATCAATTATTAACTGTATTATCCATTCCCTATTTAGGAATGTCCACTTCTATAAAAATACGCCTCCATCTTTAGGATTCTGTAGGTCTGTATTCTGTCTTTGTATAAAACACATACGTGCACAAGCCCTTCTGCAACGCTGAAGGACTAAAAAAACCAAACAGTTTCGCAGGGTTCATTTCTATCAGTGTCCAGGTCTTCATACACCTCCTGTGCAGCATGTTCTCTACACCAAGAGGTTGTTGTTAGACCTAGTGGCAGACCCGTGTGCTGTGCAGTTTGCCTGAGCCCAGCGATATAACGCATACCTGCGTCCTGAGCTGGCAGTTAAAACCCAGTTATGTTTCCAGCTATACCAATTCTGCCCCATCCCAGTAATTCCCCTTATCAAGTTCTGCTTAGCACGTAGCACAGCCCTTTTCTAGACTGAAATTTAGGGAGACTTGAGGTTGGCAAATAGTATGAACGAGGACTGAAGAATTAATTTTGATGGATTTCCGTAAAATTTTTACTATTTCCAGAGGAGGCATGTTGAGTTGTGCAACTGGTTACCTTTAATACAGGGATTGTATTTGAAATATGTCCGACGTGTGTTTCAGATATATTTTTGAAAGTTTGATCCTACAGTTCTGAGAGCACAATAGCTTCTTGAAAACAGCAGGGGAAAAAAGTGACAAGACTAACTCTTGTGTTTTCTACTGGGAGTTGCAAGGTCAATGCTGAATTAATTGAGATGTGGGGAGCAGAGTTTTAACCAGAGGTATAAAAGAAAGATGCTACAAGATTTCTTCTCATGAAAACTTCAATTCAATCAATAAGAAAGCTACACATTTGGATCAAAAATGGCAGAGGATCCTCAAGGACTCTTCTTACAAAGAGTTCACATAATCTTAAAGCAGCCTTTGACAGATGGAGAGAGATCATTTTTAAGCTTTGAAAATGGTGAAACATCTGAAAATAATCAATGTTGCTGGGGTCTTCACTTTAAAATTCATGTCAGGCAGTGACATTTCTTACTATTTTGAGTGATTCCATGCTAATTTTTTTCTTTACCAGTAAGGCACTTCTTAGCATTGCTATGAATCCTCTAAGTCCTAATGAGGGTACTTGAGGAAATAAAAGACAAAGGTGGAGGGCAACCATAGGACAAGTCAATATATTACCGTGATGAGAAGTTTGTGCTAGGAAACTGTTTAACATCCTAGTGTGTTTCTCTGCCCGTCTCTTTCTTTTTTGTTCTGTAATATGTATTTTGAAAAAACCCTGACCGATTTTTGTTCTTCAAAGGGTAAATTAAAAAAAAAAAAAAAGGCAACAAAAAGCAAAGCAGCAAATATTACTTAGGTATTCTATTATAGTTATTGAATTGAAATATTTCCATCTATAGTGTCACCCAAGTGTGATAGTGTGATGTCTTTCATATAATTTAAATTAACACCATATCTGTTTCCACTTAACCCTATTTTAGAACAAATTATACAGATCAAAACAGACCTCATATTAATAACTGAGGTGGTCTCAATATTGGAAAATTTATTTAAATTTGACTTGCAGGTTTTTGAATCAGCTTACAGTAAGGGAAAATATGTATATAGTGTAGGCAGTATCTTACTACATTTTTATTAAATGCACTGTATATATTCAAATTTATAGCTCAAATTCTACTTATTACATTTTAATAGAAAAAAGTGAAGAAAACAACTGGAAATTAAAGGAATGGTGTTTTAAATTAATTGAGATTTGTGAACTACAACATCAAGTATGTTTACATTTTATTATTGAAGCATTTTTACTTTGTTTTACTTAAATCATAGTTTGTTTTGGAATACAGCAACAGTGATAAACTCTTTGAAGAGATATGTGCTCAAAATCTATGACTCAACCCCCAAACCATTTAAAATTAAATAACTCTCAGGGGGCATGTGAACAAGTGAACATTAAAAAAAAAATCTAAACTGATTCTAAGCTTATTTGTGCATTTTTCTTCCCCTGTGTGGAATAATGGATATGTAATTTGCTTTGGTTTTATATTTAGATTTAATCTACATCTGAAACAAAGGCTGTTCAGTGGATTTCTGGGGTAACTAGAAAATCAGACCAAATTAAATCACTCACTGGCCTTATCAGATTTCTCTACCCTTTATACATTATATATGCACACATAGACACAGTTATATATAAACCCTCCAACTCATCATTCACTCTGCTTTCTTCCCTCATGATAATACTGTCATCTCTGGGTCCCACAAAATGCATTGTCCCAACTGTACGGCAACAAAGTCATATGGAAAATCTCTATCACCATTGGCCAGGTCACCATGACCAGTTCCAAACTTTATTTATTTGGTTTTTTAGAGCATGCATTTTGCCAGGAAAAGCAGCTCACAACTGGTAAATAACTCACACAGCGTAGAAGTATTTCCAGACACTTCATATGCTTGAGTCTGGACTCTTTTAAAAGACTGAGAAATACTAGAGCCCCACTGTTTGGCAATAGTGCTGTCAAATTATCACTCTTTTGAACCATAGCATTTACTGCCTGTCAAACTGCATATACTTATAGCTAAGTCAACATAATACCAGGGGAGTATAAACCAGGAGATACACAGAAGACCTGGGAAGCTGTTACTTTAAATACAAAATATGTGTGACTCCCTTATTTTTCCAGGCCCTAACATTTCTGATTGGTGTTGATTCAGAGGTGATTACTAGGGCTAAAACTTGCCTGGAAGGTTTGAATCTGAGAGTATACACAAAACTATGAATCTGAATGGATAAAGCAGATACTGTGATGGGGCACAGACCTAATACACTTAATTAAATAATAAAGAGAAACCCCCCCAAATAAGCTATGGACTTTAACTCTGGTCAAGTTTTAAGAGTCATTGAGCATTACTGACCAAAAGTATTATTGAAAGGTAGTAGGACAAGGAGACATAAAAGCTGAAAACTTGACTATGACAGAAAATACAGCCTGAAATGCACCTCTTTCTGGCATGGAAAGTAGTTCCCCAAAAGTATCACCAAATTTAAAATATGACTAGCAGTAAGTGGTCTACCTTTTATATTAACTATGAGCCAAACGTTTTCACAGCCCCAGAGGCTAAGCGTGAACTTTCATGCAACCAGAATACAATGCATCTCACTCAGTTCTTAAAAGGTAGCCAGACTAAATGATAAGTAACAACCACAGTTAAAACTACAACAGAAAGTCTCTCCCACCCCAAGGGGGAAAAAAAAAAATCCCCTCCAAACCAAATAAAAAAGAAACATGTCTGCACTGTAATCTGTATATGAGAGCAATTTTTGCTAGTAATTGGCCACATACAGGTCTTTCTCATTCTTTCTCCTGCCCTTCAAGATTCATGAGTTTAGTACTTTGAAAGGGTTATAAATCAAGTGGATTGTTCAGTCAATCCCAGCCTCAAATAACTTTCTTGTAGAGGCTGACACCAGTAAACGTCATGTGAAGAAACTATTTCTTCTACAGAAGACACAAATAACTGAGGCTTAGAAAACTTAATTTCCTACTTTTACTTCTCTGTTTCCATGAAGTCACATGCAATCTGTCAGTCAGAAACCCAGACCACTTGGATCAATTGGGTGTCTCAACATCGTATTTTGGGGAACATCCACTTTAACATTAATGTGGGAAAATGAAGTAGTAGAAGCATTAATAAGCAAGGAAAGGTGAAGCAGATACCCCTTCTAAAGACTTCAACCAGGACGAATGAAATTACATATATAATTTCAACTGCCACATAAAGACTAAAGTATGTGTTGACCACTATAGAACTGGTTAAGATTTAAACTTTTGTAACTGAAATCTAGCAAAGGAGATGAAACAGCTCCAGATCTCATACTTTTCATGCTGGATAAGAAGAAAAGTTTAGAGGAATATTCTTCTTCCTACTAACATAATTTCAAGTTTCTTACATTAGACAAAGACGCTCTGGGCACCTCTCATGTTCATTGTATTGGGTGGTTCTGTCAGCCCACACTTCTTCATTTGCTCTCAGAATTGAGCTCATCCATGTTAATTGTGCATGGATAAGTAAGGTAAATCACTCCAGTCATTTAACTGTGCCTCCTCTCCTGGTCCTGCACCAGTAGAATAAGCTAAAGCACAAGAGAACTGAGAATTGGTGGTTGGTGCACTCTTTCACACATCCACCTTTTCAGTTCCCAAGCTCTCTCTGCTAAATGAAGTGGAGAAATGTCCCTTCCTGACCTGTCACATATCTTCTCAGGCTGTAAAAATGCAGGATTTCCTGTTTGCATTTAATAGCATGTGAAATTACACAAGAGCTATAGAAGAAGAACATTAAACACAGAGAAAACTTGGAAGTGAAACACGTAGAAAGAGGGAGCAGGTCATTGTCTTGATCCTAATCTCTAATTGAACCTTATTACTACTCCCAAAAATAATGTCAAGTCATGTAGAACATTATAGAAATGACTCCTAATAAAAAATAAAATCCCTTTAAGAATTTAAAAGGCAAGAGCCCTGAGCAGTGGGTGATAGGTTTCTCCCAGAGAAACAACTCATGTAGACAGAGGAGTCAGGATTACTGGAGCTAGCTGTCACGCAGCGCTGTGAACTTTCTACATTTCTGTTAGCTGAGGGTATTGGCCCGTGCTGACCTTCTGTACTCTGCTTGAGGCAATCACATCAAACTCCTTTTCTGATGAGCCAATGTGAATGGCACTCTGCTAATGACTCTTCCTGCCACATTTCAAGATTCATGGCAGATATATCCAAAGGAATTATGGACTCCATATCTTTTGCCTGCAATTATTGAAATCCTTTCAGTTCAAAGACCCTCAACTTCAATGCTAATTCAAAGGATATCAAAGTAATTGATAGTCTGCATGAATAAATCTGTGTGCTTTAAAATGCTTAACCTTCAAAAAACCCATCAATTTATAACCATGGTGCCTTAAAATGGTGAAATCACTAATCAGAAGAAATTCTTGAGCATTACACATACAGTTGGTTAACCTGTATTAGAAAAAGGAGTTAATTTCCTTACCAACTAATTTCATAGAGTAAATTCAAACAGCAAGTAACTACATCCCACTTCTTCTATATGGGAGCTGTTACCTGACCTTTGCTTGGAAAATTTCTGCACAATGCCACTTCCATAGCTAGTATTTCCAGTGTTACTCCTGATTAAAAAAAAAAATCCAAACTAATTAGCATGTAACAACCAACATTAACAACATATGCTGGGACTATAATGAACTCCTAATTTGTAAAATGTTCTCAAGGATGCTGTATTATTGATTAAAAATTAACATTTTCTCTTGCTCTAGAGCAATTAGTGAAAATGTAAGATAATGAATATTTATAAAGCTTAAGGTAAAAACTTGATCATACCCTAAGACACCATTTTCGTGCTTGATAGCAGCTAGCAAACTGCTGGCAAGCAGTTCTTATGTATTAGGTTTTCAGGGCAGAAGTTTGTTCATTGCAAACTGTTCATTTACAGCTACAGCTGTAAATGCAGGAATAGGGCAATTTCCCTCACAGAACCCGAAAGGCAGCAGCAATAGCAGAAAATAAAGTACAAGTCAAGTCAAACTAACTTCTAGTGCATATTACCAGGTCTTTCCCAAGAGGTCAAACTGTCAGGTTAGCTAACACCTTTGATAAAGTCAACAGCAGTGCTAGTTACGGGTTTGCAGTTTCATTTCAGAAAAACAGCATGTGCATGCTGCATTGCACTCATCTGCTAGGACTCCCTTGATGGAGTATAAAGCTATAGCTAGACACCTTTATGTGGCCAGAATAAATGATGAGACAACCATGGGATGTCAAACTTCTTTTTTTGTTTATTAGCTTTGGTTGTCTTAACCCAGATTGCACAGGCACAAAAGACTCTTCTAAACTTAATAAAGAGATGGCCCCTGGACTTGCTGTGTGCATGGCGAGAAAACAAAGATGTCAAACCTTGAAAGGCAGGTTTGTATTTCAGATATATTCAACTCTCAGAAGTTAATTCCACTGGAAGGAACACTTCAAAGTAGTTGCTAATGCGAGAGGTACTAACTTCTGGAAATTGAAACAGAGGAAAATACAAAGAAACAGCTGTTACTGGGGCTTTTCCTCAAGATCAGGAAAAACATTATTGTTGTGTAGTCCATGGTCGTCAGAAACACAGAGGTATATTAGATGGTCACCAGGCAGGGGAAGACCTGCCTGTAAAGGATGCCACAGCCTGTCAAAATACACAAGTATACCTAGCATGGCCTCATCGCCAGCCAGAATGGAAAACTTGGTGCACAGGCAGACAGGTGAGTATGAAATGCTTCGCTTACTTTTTTTTTTTTTTAGACCAGAAGGAAATTCAAACACTTTTTGAGAGTTTACAATCTCCATCTTTCCATTAGGCAACTGGGACTTCATGTGTCAAGCTGAGAGCTCAAGGTATTAAGTTCTTAATCAAAAAAGATGCTTTTCTCCTTGAAGAAGAGTCTTCTATAATAGCTGTGGCAGCAGAGCCTGCTGATCTCAGCTGTAGCTGTAATACATATCTAGCTGCAGCCTTCATAGAAATGCTTCTGACAGAGAGGGAAAGGATGTTAAAAGTTGTGTCTGTCACCAAGGGAAGCATCATAGAAAGAGGTGTGTTATTCTACATCTTGAACCTTTCTGGAACCATTAAAGGTGTTTTGGTTTTAGGGTGTTGTTCTGCTGTTTTTTATTGTATTTTGTTTGTTTGTTTGTTCTAGTTTGGGTTTTTTGTTTTGTTGGGTTTTTTTTGTTTTCCACGTAGTAAATAGGTTATATCTATAAAAAACAGAATTTAAAAGAATCCTAAAATTAGGCTGCAATGTTGTCTCTCCTCTTTATCTGCTAAAGCCATAGCTCTGCTCTCAGGTGAAGCCACAGTTCATGGCAATTAAAATATTGACATCTATTTCTGACAAAAAGGAAAAATTCAATGATTTTATAACGTAACTAAAAAAAATAAATTTGCCAGCCCTTTTTCTCTTGCTACTTAACTTTTTGAAGTATTATTAATGTAAGTTATTATGAAGAGTTCTAATTCAGTCCTTGACTGCAGAGGGACAGACTACAGCATTAGCAATCAGAAATAAAATGCTGAATGACAGAAACTCACCACATCATATGCATTTCCTCTTATTAACTTCAGTAGATGTGACCTTTCAAAGGATAATGTTTTGTATTTCACTAACTCAGAAAAAAAGGGGAAATATGTAAGAGAAGAGCATTTTCCATCGAGATTTCTGCTATAAAAACGTTTTTTTATATGTTTGGTAACTTCTGTGGTAAATGGACTTTCATACACTTATGCTTAATTTCAACTTTGCAAGCCACACCACTAATATGAACAATTAATCTTAAAGCAGTATGGATTAATTTTAAAGCAGTATCTTTTGTCAATATTAAATAATATTAGAAAAATAAAGTTTAACAACTTCCATTAAGCATTTCAAGCTCTAGTGTTTTGTAATACTGATAGCACTAACATATGGCCTTTGCCATCATGTCTAAATTAATCAGAGCCCATATTCTTAGTTTTCTTTTCAGTTTTAAAATAAGAGGTTTTATGGTTTCTTTTCCTTTAAAATCTTGATGTTTTTAACAGAAAAAAATAAGGAGCCAGGAAAGGAAGGTGTCTGTCTCAAACAAAACAACAACTTAAGCAGCATGTGAATGCTCAAATAATCAAGTGGTTCAAGAGATGAATTACCACTGTGATAATTAACATTATTACAACCAAGTCAGGTATAAAGCTGTGGCCACTGTAAATATTCTAAGATGGACTGAACTGAACAGTAATTGTACCAACTACTGTTCCTTATTATTACTCCTCAATTACAGGATACACAGCCAGAGTTTCTGAGGGTTTGTTTTTGAAAGGAGTTGAGTATACATATAAACTACTAAAAATCCAAGACTCCAGTCCTTTGATAAAATTGGGAACACCTTATACCTTGAAAAAACATAATGTAGTTGGCAAATTAAAGCTCCTGCTTTTAGAAGTGCTCTTTACAAGGACAGAGTTAGAATAAACTAGAAAAATTGCAGGCCTCTTTTTTCACAATCAGTGAACTACTAATCTAGAGAAATTCGGTAGAGTATTTCAAATTCCATAAGCTGTAATTTATTGTGTAACAAGTTTCCCAACAACACAACGTAGACTGTTGTGTCTTAGCTTAACCAAAAAAAGGAAAAAAAAAAAAAAGGCAAAACAGAAAACAGCACTCCCCCTGCCCCCCCCCAAAAAAACCCAAACAATCCAACAACAAATCACAGAAGGCAAAACCACCGTGAATAACAAAAAGCAAATGTGTCAAACCAGAACAGAAGCTGTGAAAGTTTTCAGGAGAGTTGGCTTGTTATCTTTCAACTATATTCAACATCAGCATTGCCCAGGCTGACTCAGCTCATAGGTTTTGCTGTCTAGCTCTGACTGGAATTACTGTTTTCTTTACTAGTTCATGCCTACAAACCTTCTGAATGAATTACTCTCTGGTCAGTGTCAAAGGTACCATATAATATAAAAATTTGATTACAGTTATCACTATTATACTTTATTTATTGAGATAAATAAAGAATCCCTTGGCACAACTAGTATTTTACACCATTAAGAGAAAGCTATTTTGACAACAGTCAGCATTATGGGTTCAAAAGCAATTACTGACATAAATCAATAGATGCTGGAAATATTGATTATACATTCACTGTTAATTCTCTGGCATCGTATCTCTAGGATATGACCATCACATCTTTCACTTAAGTCTTTAGAAAAAGCCTAGAAATAAATACAGAATTTCAGGCTCTGGCAAAGATTAAATAACCAGTTAACGTCTCTTTAGAGAAAACCTTTGCATGTCACTGCATCATCAGAATTTGAATGATCCATGAAGTAATTTTTTACCTCCTTCTCAATTAGTGCAAGATGTTAATATGGGTTAAAGGGAGCTTTCCAACAAATTGAGAGAAATATGATAACTGTCATAGGGTTTCCTAGCTGCATTTTCGCAGTTCTGGTGAATGGAAGTTAAATGTCAAGTCCACATTTAATATGTTCTGCTTTGATTGAATTGGGCAGGGGGAATATGTTTAAAGATTAGCATTTTTTTGTTGATTTATGAGAAGAGAGTGTTTTAGCCTAAGTTCTCAGCACTGGGCAGGATATTTTCAGAAAGCTTAAATAAGGTTAAATGGGAAAGAGGACTTAACTGTAAGGGATAAGAATACAGTAGTCAATTATAACGTTTTTGGTCTTTTATGTTATGGTATGCGAGCATACATTTATGTCAAGGAAAATTTTGCCAGATGAGAAAGACAAAAAGTGAACTGAACATACAATAATATAAGGAACCAGGGAGACACTTGGGCACACAGACACTAGGGGAGAGTAAAAGACATCAAAGCTAACTGGTCAAGTTGACAAGAGAAAAACTTAGTATAAGCTAATTACACATAAATTTAATTTGACAATTAAAGGGAAATTCCTACTCTGTATACGCAAGGGAGGCAAACATTCTAATTAGTTTTCATATGGAACTTGATGAATTTATTACCAATAATCCATCAAGCTGTAACTGTAATCACTGGAAAGCAAAATCAGTTCTTCTTCCCTCTAAAGTAAATCCCCTGAGCTTGCTTTCCCCATTGGTCTCCTGGAGTTTCACCCTGAAAATATTTAGTTACATTCTGTGTCTGTAAGCATTATCAAGCTGTTTTTTCTAACATGAGTTCTCTTGCCTTATAGGATTTCTTAATCCTTTCTAAGAAACACCAGTTGTGTTCCCACTGCCACTGTTCCAGCTTTTGCCTTATGTCAGGCACATGTATTTCTGCAGAACAGCCACTCATATCTTTTAAGAGAAGCATTTCTTAGCAAGGCTGCAGTATGACCACATCAACAGGTTGTACTTTTGGTTAGGCCTAATAGAGAACTGAACTGCTGACAACTGATGTAGATGCTTTACTTCATAGGACCAGACTCAGTGGTCTTCCAGAGCCACTTCTCACTTAAAGAGACCTTAATGCAGCCCTGAGCTGGGGCATTTTTTTAGTAATACATATTTGTTTACAAAAACGTTATTTACAAATTCCCCTTCCTCAAGCACAAAGGTCTTATACTTAGGATGTGTGTAAACGTATTGGTAGAGAAATGCCCTGCTGTGCTTCCTCTCTGATTTTCACAAGGCTGTTAAACAGTTTACCCCACAAAAAGAAAAGTCATTCTCTTCATCATTATAATAAAAGCTGTGATGATCACTGCCCTGGCAAGATGACAAAGAGTAAGGCAATCCCAGTTATCTTAAAAGTCACTTCCCAGTCATCTTAAAAGTCACTTGGATCTGTGTGTAGCACAATACAATTTAAATCTTTCGTTTAAACTGAAAATGGAACCTTGTAATAGTTGTCTGAAGCTGAATCATAAATGTGCCATGTAATGCATACAGAGTCACATGCCATGGTTGAAAACAAATTTTCAGGCTGCTTTGTATTAATTTTACCAGATTTATTTTGTTCATTTTAAAGAACCGTATGCTCATCTCTGCTACAAAGTATATATCATCTTTGGTTGTATTGTATGCATTTTAAGAGTAAAACAAAAAAAAAAAAATTCAACTGCAAATTATCTCTTCTTGATTCTATTGATTCTTTTCTAAATCTGGGAAAAATACGTTGCATGATATTTTATGTCTGCACCTTGAAATGATGACTTTAAATACCTTTTTCTCTGTGCATTAAAATAAATGAAATTTTAAAAGCAGACAAGACCAACTGATGCAATCCAGTTCATTGTAAAATGCAAGTAAATCAAGTTCATTCTAGTTGACGGCCTAATCTGCTGTCTCTCCCTTATATCACAGATTTACTCTACTTCACATGGTATATGGCAGACTGTCTTTTTTAACTAGTACTGTGTAGAATTTACCTCTGGCCAGGTACCATTATACCTGGTTTTGGCAATGTCATCAACTAGGGTGACAGTCAAAGGCTTGTCATGAAAGGGATGGCAGCAACCCCACAGCCCTAGTTGAGGTCTTTCCAAGGCAATTAGACCTGGATGGAAGGAAGAGAACTTGAGACATGAATTATTTTGTACACATGCACGAACCCTCCAAACACCATCTTTCCTGTTTGATGCTGAATAGAACTAGCCGGAAAAGGAATTAGGTAGCTATTTATAATAGACTATTGTATGAGGCAGCCTCATTACACATGCCAAATCCACGAAGAGGCTTTTAGGGCTGGTCAGGTAATATCTCTCAAATGCTAAACAGTGCTTTGGACACAGTCTTTGTTTTTTATCTAAAATGAAGCAATTATCTAAATCCAGTCAAGAGATGCCCCATGTCCATATACACTCATGTTTTACTTCCTGACAGAACTCCTGTAAAAGAGACAGAATCTGCATAATCAGCCGCTGTTCTCAAAGAAGTCTTTGCTCCTGCAACAGATGGGACTACTAATGACAGTGACCAGGAACCATACTGAGGAATCCCTCCTTCCAAAATACTGATTTTAAACAGGCACCATTAAAACTTTTCAAATCAAAAGGCACAACACAGAAGTTACTTTGCAATTCTTACTTTGCAGTTCAAGTTTGGTCTTCCTACATACAGCCTGCCTAAGAACACTTTCCCCCCACTTTTTTTTGCTAAAATATGTAATGTGTTTTGTATTCATAGTTCCAATTAGCCTTTAGATTACATCTTTGGAGAAAGCAAAAATATCAATATGAGCTGTTTAAAAAAACAAACAAAAAAGCGTGGGTTTTTTCTCCTTACAATTTTGGATATAAAATAAGGATATCTATCAATCTGTTAGCTACAAAGTGCCTACGCCACTGCAGGAGTGCTGTGATTGGCTCCACAGAACCTCCACTAAATTTACACTCCGTCTTATGCTGCTCATTTCTGAAATACTCCAATATAAAATGATTTCAGAGAAAGAATGGGCTCCTAGGCAACAGATTCAATCCAGCTCCAGAACGTTTTGAATTCTTCTTTTGGGATCATAACTAAAGTTGATGCTGGGAATTGAAAAATCGTTGACAAACAATTTGTTTCCAAGATGCATTGTGAACTGACTCAGCTGTTGCAGCCACAAAACAATAAAACATTCTGATATAGCCTACTTTGCTTTGGCATCATGTTTCATACCTCCCTCTAGAAAACCTCACTTAAATCTAAGATCTTTGTGGATTTTCTTCCTTCTCGACAGGAGAGAAAGTAGTCCCAACCTGGACCAGTTGTGTTAGTGAATATTGGTCTTGGAACAGAAACCACGAACCTCCTTTAAATGAGGAAATCTAGTCCAATTCCTGTTTGGACATAATGTACAGACTATATTTTGATCTTCTTAACCACTCTACTCATGTCAATGGATCAAACAAGTACTGACACTAATAGCTTTGCTTCCAGTTTCCAAATGCAGCTGAATGGAAGTAGCATAAATGTAGCTGAACTCTCCTACCCTGTTCTCATCCCCTGAAAATACTGTGCAGTGTTTTTGACACAGATTCTGAAAATGATACACTGATATTTAACATCTGGTGCCTGTTTCTATAGAACTTGACATTGCACAGGCTTTTTGAAAATTTGCCTTTGCTAATAAAAAAAAAATGGGCATTAGACTATCTCATTTAGCAGAATTTGGGCAATTCTCTGCCTCTCTCTGGAAATTACATTTGGTCTTCACCAAAAAGCAGAAGCGCGTGGTTTAATAGGATAATATAGGACCTGTTGTGAGGTAATACAGTCCAAAAAAAAAATTATAACCAGTTCATAGATGTTAAAATGCAAAAGGAAGCAAATGCCCGTTATTCATCTTCTAGGCAGTATTCAGACATTCATGAAATTGAAAGTTAATGTACCAGGGACTTTCATTATCTGACCCATTCTATACTATCCATTAGAATCCCATAGTACTGGAGACAGAGGACCAATATGTCACTAATACAAGAAGGAAAAGGTCACAAAAACTAAGCATCAATAAGACATTACTTCTCTATTAAATTTCCCAACACTCAGCAGAAAACACATTTGCTGAAAACAGAATGTTTTATGATGTAATGTAGCTAAACTGAGAGAAATACATGTTTACAAAAGCAAGGGCATAATGATTAGTTGTCAAATGAAAATAATGACTCTTTTCCTCCATTTCCTCATTAAAGACATTTTGTTTGTTTAAAGAAACCTATTGCATAGGTTTTTCTGCTTTTTTAGGCTATATCTTACAATAGAAATATGTTGTTCCTTTGGCTATAGCAAAGGTTTGCTTTCACACCACTGAAAATACAATATTTATTGGTATGTAGTAAAGTCAAATAAATTTGCTTTCCATTTCCTCTGGTGGAATATTTCATTTATTTAGAATAGCTTTCAGTAAAAACAGTATCACTACTACTGAAACATCATTTTCATGTAGAAAGATGATGTACTGATTCCCTTGAGCTTTCTCCATCCCATTTCTCCCTTAACATTGCCCAAGCCACTCCATATACATTGCTCTTATTACACAGCTGAGAAGAATTCACTGCAGAAACTGTGATGTGCAAATAAATTACTATGAAGCAACTTATGAAGAGACTCTTAACTTTACCATTTGCTATTACAGAAAATATGTGAGCATTCAAGATATTTATTTTAAGTGGTGGAACTAGTTTGTTTGTGAGGCAAAGCTCACTGTTGATGATCTTGGGACTCACTCAGAAAATAACCTCATTTCTCATGCTACTCCATCCAGTTATGGGCAAAAGAGGAGGACTTGTCACAGGAGACTCAGCGATGTCAGTGAAAAGCAGACAAGTGCTTATGTGTTATTGGACATTGGACCAGAGGATTTCATTCACCACTTTCTGACTTTCAGGGAATGCCATTGAAAAAATGGTTACAGCTGGCCAAGTTTTACCTTGATACATTGGTTTAATGGTTCAACAATTTTACAGTGTCACCTATAAGCATCTGGACACTGGGATAAAATTCATTACTATCTAAATATAAACAAACACACCCACCTCCTCCAGAAAAACAACCTATTAAAATTATTTGAAAAGGTATAAAAGCAGCCAGTAGACTAGCTAGAGTACTGAAGCTGTTTGCAAAGAAGACACAGAAATGAAAACATGATGACATTAAGAAAAAGAAATCACAGGAAGGAAATTTTCATTTGGGATTCCCAGTAGTAGACTGGACAAAATGACACAACATACTACAACACGTGATTTAAAGAGCGACCCTAAACTGACTGGAATAGAGATACAATAGATCACTACCCTCTCCCTGTCAGGAAGGTTTGAATTTCAGGCTAATTATTTAAACCAGGGGGTGACTGAAGAAAAGTCTGACAATCTCACGTCAGCTGGAGCCCTGACATACAACTTTGCCTCTCTCTTTCCAGCATCCATAAAGACAGCAAATATTTGCAATCTTTAACTGGAGGATTGCAGTTTCTAAGATTTTATTTTTTTTTAATCAGAAGAATTATTAGTAAAAGATAATTGCAACTAAAGAAATTCAGAACTGCTGAGTGATAAAAAGTAAACAATGGGGTTGAAAGGCAAACTATTGTCTTGTCTTCACCTAGTGATTCTCAGTATCTCGGTTTAAACCCCTTTTCATTGTATGAGAGGGAAAGCCTCTCTTCTTTTCATGGGCACACAGAAAGCATGTGCATTTCCTCAAATATTAATCCCACTGTTTAAAGAGGGAAGATTTTAGATATTTTTTACTCTTGGTAGACACTTTACCATGGTCAGTGATATAATTCTTATTTAGAAAGTTGTCTTTTTAACTGTGCAGAATCAATAGTAATGCAGACAAGGTTAGCAGTTACTGGCTAACCCCTGTCCAAGCTAGCAGGCCCCTGAGGCACATGGAATTTATTCAGAATCAAAGTTAATAGTGCTGAAAAAACCAAATCACTGAATTCTTGTTACTTGATGTTGCTTCCTATCCAATGTGCTCACTGTGTTTGAGATAACAAAGACAACCCAACAGTCCTTTCCCATCCTAATCTCCTGGTCACCTTTATTTTTGGCAACATATAGCAGAAAGCCAAAAATCACAGAAAGAAACTAGGATAGGATTTTGTTAAAATTACCTTCTAAAAGACAAAAAAAAAAAATTACTTTTTTTTTCCCTGACTTAAAATATCTGGATAAAATGGTAGTTGCCTCTCTGTGCTCACTAACCTTTAATAAGAACTAGATTGAACTAGAGCTTTAGATGACATGACAGCTCCTCCTAAAATAACCAGTCTGAAGTCTTCAACTCTCCTTTGAAATAAGGTTGTTTTTTGCAAGACATCTTTTGCCTACAGGTGTGTTATTCTGGACTGATCCCAACACAGGACAGAAGACACTAAACTGCAATCTGAAGATTTAAAGTTCAGTAATATGATTCCTTTCTAATGTAGTCAGCCTGTGCTCATGATAAACTTCAAAAACCAAGAGAACGTTTCCAAGCATTGCAATTCTTAAATAATTACTTATCTCTTACTAGATTACAGTGCATTCACACCATATGTCTTTACATAAAAAGATCAATATCATGGTATCAAGCATTAAAACACAAAATCTATATTTTCCAAAAGAAAATGACAGCTATGATAACTCAGCCAGCTACACTTCAATAACAGGGCAGCCCATATTGTTGCTTTACAGAGATAAAAAAAAAAGTAAATGACAAGTAAAGCTTTGGTTTAGACTTAATGTGACTCTACACCCCAAAATAGTCAACCACCATCACTAAAAACCAAAGAAAAATCTCTTAAAATAACAAGTCACTACACAACATGCAAAATACAGCACTGCTCAATACTACAGCTTGAACAGGCTATGAAACACATTCAATAAAGTCTCTCAAGATACCTATTTACTTATTTCACATACATCCATGAATTACTGTTACCATTAACTACTATTTACTTTAATTAGATCCTTCTGCCAAATTTCATTAAAGAAGAATCTGGTACAATGAAGAATAATAAATTCTGTTCATTCATATGTTTTCAAATTATTCTATTCCTATAGAATAAAAATGGTATTTCCTACTTTGGCTGCTAGTTAAGAGACTACAGAAACAGTCACAACAATTCTTTCAAAATCTTGTCTCAGTCCTAAGTGAGTTCACACAATCTACCACTAGAGCCTCATTTAACAGAACTGCACAGGATATCCAAACTGCAATCAAGCGCTGCATTACTGAAGCCTATATATCTTACCGGAGTGACACTGAAATTGTTAGCCAAGTGGGGTGAGACAGCCACCACCACCCCAACCAAACCCTGCCCCTAAATAACATCAGTGCAAGAAATAGGAAAAGCTGCAAACTTTCAGCTGTGCTTAATTACCTGGTTTAAGATCCTGGAAGGAGAAGGGTGGTGTCAAATCTCAGCCTAGTGGCTAGATAATTTGCCCAAAAAGTAGGAGTCCTGGATTTAATTCTCTCTCCATCTAGAGTGATTTCAAGGTAATTATATTAACATCAAGTTTAAGAACTACTTTCTACCTAACTTGTCACTACCATGAAAATACTGAAAGTCTTATGATTAGTTTTGTCAAGCTACTAGGCACACATGAGTATATCCATATTCACCCCAACTAGAAATTAATTATTGAAAACACACATGCGCAAAGTCATTGCTCTCTGATTTTATATGAGAACTAGAAACAAAAAACAGGATAGTCAGAATAAAGTGTATTTAAAAATCTTCCCTCAAATTATAGTATTACTAATCAATTACTGCAGTAAAAATCTTCATTACAAGAAATTTTTATAAATTACTACTATGAAAATGAAATACTTAACAAGTATTTAACAAGAAAAATCATTATTGTCCCATGCTAATATATCTGAAATCCCAGCTTTTATTTTATTTGTTATTGTTTAGATACAAAAGAATACACACTCTGCTCTTCTTAAGGATTATCATCCTTTTTTGGAAGCAAGGAATGAAAAGAGAAATTCTCAGTCCTAGGAAGTCTAACCCATTTCAAAGCTGATGGGAATTCTTAGACAGATTTAACTGAAGGACACAAAATCAAACTTCTAATGGAAACTTCTACTTTAATTATGGATAAAATATTGATGCCACAAGAGAAGGTTCATTATTGGACTGTTACTTACGTTGCCCTGTTCTCAGTGACACCAAGAGTGATATTTTTGAACTTTCTCACAAAAATTCTACACCAATTGAAAGGAAATATTACAAAAAATTTTCAAGGAAGTTAGAGGAGGCAGTGAGCAAAGACAGAAAGCTCCTTTTCTGCCCTAAATTGGACCCTTACTTTAAATTAGATCCCGTAAGAAAGGTCAAGATCCCACGGTGTAGGCTGCAGCCCAGAGTGCTTGTGGTACCTGCTCTGCATCCTCCCCTTTCCTTGGGTGCAGGACTGCCTCCCTGTGCCAGCTCCCCACCTATCACAGGACAAAAATGACAGCTCTCTTCTGGTACTTCAAGGGATAAGGAAAACCTGCTGCTGGATAAGGAAAACCTGCTGCTGGATAAGGAAAAAAAAGAGAGCAATACGGCTCATCACCAGGCCCTCTCTCCCTCCATTTCTGTAAAACTGCTCATAGGACACTGACGGAGCTAGAAAAACTCATTGGAGAATTCCCTGCATGCCGAATTGCAGATTTCATGTTACCTCCTTATTTAACTTTATAATTGTCTTTTAACACAATGAAAAAAACGCCAAAAACCAAAACCACGAAACAAAACATCAAAATACCTTTTTCCTGCAAGTCATAAAAAAATCCCCTAAAATGCCTTGCTGTATTTTCACATGATCTGTATTCCCTCAGGGGGCTGCATTCCAAGAGCAACAAATGTGGGTAGGAAGACAGAATCAAGACACAAAACCCAAAAAAAAACAAAACCAAAAAACTGCAATCAGACACTGCTAGAGATAGATATTAAAGAGAAGAAGAAAGAAGTGAGGAAGCAGTTCCATTCTCACAGTCTACAAGATGAGAACAAGGTTTATAAGTAACCTTTGTGCCTCATCCTTCTTCTTGGGCGTGGAAATGCAGTATCGAATAGTTTCTGAACTGCAGAGAAGAAGGGGCAGCAGGCTTAAGTGAAGAGAAATAAATTGTGCCCTGAAGGCCTGCTACTTATCCAGGATGCAGTTTTGTGTGACATCAGAGAAGACCTGAGGAAGGACTGGAGGCCAGCATTAATTAATTTGATTTTGCCAAGATGTTAGAATTAACTGACTTAATTTGACTGGGCACAATTCAGTTGCAAAATGGTTCATCTGATTATTTTGAAAATAGAAATTATTTATTTCAGGGAAGTAAAAATATATGGATGGAAATTAACCAAAGAGGGGAGCAGAGAGGTAACATCACAGAGCATCTCTCATACCCTTGCAAGTAAACTGCCTTAATAGTTTAACTTTTGGGGTATGGTAGAATTTTCCCCAGGAAGATGCTTTACAAATATACAAATACAGCAGCTGCAAATATTTGGCTTGCTTAAAGTCTTGGCAAAACACATTTCTAAGAAATCCAGCTAAGTAAACAAGTGTTCCAATTTTGAGTCAGTCTGAGCACCAAATGGTACACATACCAATCAAATTGTGTACAGTCACTTAAGTTATGCATGGCAATGACTGCATGTTAAAAAGTACTCGAATAATTTTAGATGCCTTTCTGAGACCCTTCTGAAAATATGGCTTCCTATTTTATTGAATTTCTAGTTCTTCCAAGTAGACTACTTAATGCCTCATAAAGTCATGTGTACATGAATTTTTCACGTCTAAAGCTTTTAATTGTATGACACGTACGTTACAAAGCAGACTAAAGTAATGCTGTCTGAATTAAATGCTCCATACAGCAACAGGTTGGATGGAAATAATTTCCTCTCCCCTCTTTATGCCTCCACATAACAAAGATATAAATTAGTATCCATCATATGCTGGCTCAGCTCAGTTTGAGCAGACTCATCTCAAGTGGACGTGAATCCAAGTGCACCAGCAGTGAATAAGACTCTGCCGTCTTCTAGGCAAGTGAGCACAAGGGATGTTGGCACCCTCCTCCGTGGTGGCAGTATGTTTATGGTGGCAGGCAGTATTAATTTTACAAGGAATGATTCAGTTTGTTTCTCACTTTCAGAATTTGCATTTTATCCACCTTCTGTGTGAGAACAGCTGATTCTTACTGAATAAGACTGTATATGTAAAAAGCTTCTACAGTGTCAACTTTAGACTCAATTTTCAGTTTAGGGTTAATGCTGGAAGAAAAGCGAACATTGGTTCTAAATATACCTCCTCTCACCTTAAACTTGAAGAGTCTGATCCTTATATTCCTGAAAACCAATCCATTTCATCCAAACAAATCAATCTCTATTTGCAGTCTGAACTAATTTGTCACAAATGCATCCACAAAATTCTTTTATTTGTCCTAATTCTTTCAGCTCATCTCATTTTCTCTTCACCACCTTTCCCTGGCCAAGGAAGATCTAATTAAGACCCCCATTAATGCAGCATGGTGTTGGCTGAAGCCTTCATTTGTACCCTTGCCAACGGAGAATGATCGACATTAATAATAACCCATATTGTAGCCGGTCCCAGCAGTTAAAGCAAAGCAATGGCTGATGCAACGCCAGGACCAGCATTTTAAAACAGGCAGGGAAACAAAACGGGCCAGCATACCTGGGAGCAATACGAATCCCTTCACTGATGGATAGGAATAAATATAAAGGCTGATAGCACAGTAATAAAACAATGATGATAACCCAAAATTATTTATTACAAGGCAACAATGCTGCTGCTTGCTCAGGCTGTGCTGTAAATGGAAGCTGACATCAATGGATGACTCTCAGCAAGAAAACACGGCCCATTTTAATTTGGGAGGTGTCGTCTCATTCTTTACGGTGAAAGTCATTATCAGAGGTGACAATGATCTATAGTGAATCAAAAGAAACAATAAAAACCCATACTTAACCCCTCAGTCTCATACATTCGCTACAGACAGCAACTTCCTTACAGCCACCAAAACACCTTAGGAAGTTGGAAAACACCAACATTGTTGGAAAATCAGAAGTCTTACTGGCTTTATTAAAGAAGAACTAGAAGTGATACTGATACAGTATGTTCTTTAAAGAAAATACAATCAGCCAATATTATCCAGAGAATGACTACAACTGAAAAATAGGGCACTTCATCAGAAAAAAATGAAAGAGCACAGAACAAAAACCAGGAATAAAGTAGAATTCTTATGAACTGTGTTCAACAGCTCCTAGAGAGACTAGTCACCAAGGGAAACATTTCTTCTCACTATTACCTGCCTCAATACAGATAAACCTATATTGACATATTTAACACACATAATGTGCAAAAGAAGCCTTACGGCACATCCCGGGTAAGTTGTATGGCCTCCAGTAACATGTTACCATAGAAACACCTTTTCCATAAGGAAGGTGCACTTTTGCAAAGGACCTGGGGGTAAACTTTCAGATTCCTTTTTTTTGGGTTGTGTCCAAAGGCTGAAGTACTGTGTGCCAGTGACTTTTGGAGCAGCATGCAGGAGAAAGAAGAAAATCACGAAAAAGCCACACATTGTCTTCACTGTAACTGGTAATCATAGCTGGTGAACATTCAAGGCACCTACCTGAAGGTAAAATAGCTAGAGACCGTATTTTGAATTAAAAACTGTGTGGGAGTTGGATCATAAAACTACAAAAAATAAAGGAGAAAAATAGCAATTACTAAAATGGCAGTGAATATTCTGATATATGCTCAGTGAGTAACACGGAGCTTTCTGCTTTTTAAAGTTAAGAGAGGGAGTCAAAATTCCCCAGATCTGCTTAATACAAAGAGAGCTACAATGCCAAAAATAACAGTCCTTTTTGCTTATCAGATTTTATACTACCTAAGTCAAGAAATTCCTTTATTTTCTATCGTACAACCACCACCACTTGCTGGGAACAGATCTCACCTGGAGAAGACGCTCTTTAACAAAGGTCAGGAGTACAACTATGCTGATGGAGGGCTACACATTTCTCATACTTCAGCAACTTTTGTATCAGCTAATCTAGAGCAACCTGTGGAACTCCTAACAAAAGCAAACTTCTATTCAAATCAGACTATCCGATAATACTTGTATTTTTAAAATATGGTTTATGTTTCATTTTCTGCTAAATAGGTCTTACCATGGGACTCATTTCATTCTCTTGATTTTTTTCCCCTGAGTTGACTTTACATCTGGAGTATTTTTAATATTTTTTAACAAATTGTTCTAGATTTTTGTTAAAAAGCATGCTAAACAAGGATGTTTTCCTTCAATAATGTGCATGAAGGGCTCCATGATCCTTTATAGTATGTAAAACTGCACATCTTGGAGTAAAAAATAGAAATGAGGGCAAAGATGGATGGATTTTTTGCTCTTTTTTTTTTTTTTTTTTTTGGGGTGTGTGTGTGTGTGTGTTTTGTTTTATTTTTTTTTTTATTTCTTCTGTTAGAAATATCCTTAAATATGAATGATTGTTTCAGTATTCTGTGTTTAAATGTTTTAGCTGTGTTTAAAAGGGAGTGAAGCTTTTATGTATCATCTGAGTAGAAGAGCAGGACTCGCATAATGTTTGTTCTTTTCTAAAAGCAGAGGTAGAAAGAACATTTTGCCAATTTTAAACAGCTGACATCAGATAGGAAAGCAGTATGCCCAGAATTCAAAGTCAGTCCCAGCAACAGATAACTCCTGCCCAGCTGGGAAGATAGTGAGTGCTGGAGGTAAGGAAGAAGCAGTGGAGAAGTTGGGGAGAGCAGAGGCAGGAATTGTGAGGATGTAATAGTGCCATTTATTGAATAACTTTATGTGCTGAGTGCAGAAATGCACTGTAAATAGGGGAGCCAATCAGCAAATCTACTGAAAGTAGTAGACAGTGCTTAGTAGTAACTACTAGCCATATTTTTTCTGTTTAGTGTTAACTGTGACCTTACTTTGGTTGTGTCAACCAAAGCTGCACTCTGCTAGTTCAGTTGTGAAAATCCTAGAAGAGAGATAGACAGGTAAATGTTGTTTCTTAATTCCAACCAAACTTCTTAGAGGATAGAGAATATTGCTCTTCACCTGAGAGCCACAGTATACAAAGGAAAATGCACACATAAGGATTCCAGATGCATAACCTGTCAATACATGCTAACTCTATGGGGTCACTATAAATCCTAATAGGAATATGTTTGAAGAGAAATTTGTTTATAAAACAAGTCTCCCATCTGTAAAATTATCAAGGGTACAGGGGATAATGAGAGTCAAATTATTAAATACAGTATTTTTCTGCTGAAATTCTCAATATTTATTCTTGCAGACTTTAAGAATTTGGGAAAATGTAACATGCTGGAGAAAAAGTTTTTTCTTCCACTGAAACCCAAAAACTTCAGAAAATTAGTATAATTACCAGCATAATTAACAGCACAGGAACAGTAATGTGTACCTCAGCGGAGTTTTGACATCTTTCCCTTTCTGGAACACAATAAAGGTCAAGTTCTGAATGCCTAAGTCAAAAAATATGTATATTTTCTAATGTTGACTGAGAAATGCAATAATGCTTATTGTCTGCAAGGTAAATTCCTCAGTTTCTTGTCCTAAGGCCTAAGATATGAATGAATGTCTAGGAGATTGATAGAAAACAGCTTGTGGATGCTGAATTCATACCTGTTAAAAGCCTTATACTAACAGAATTATTATCTTTCTTGATCTGCTAGAACCACTGACTTTTTTTCATATCAGATGTAGGTACTTGTAGTGATTATATGCCTGTTTTCTGAGGTCAAATGCGAACTTGGAAAGTAACCAGGATTATATTTGTTCACTGTCAAAAATTGGAATTCCTTGAGAGCAAATACTTAGAAATTCGTAGAAAAAGAACAGTTGGAATTTTTTCTTTATTTGAATTAAAACTAGGAATATTTTTTTTTTTTTAGAATAGGCAAACCTGGGCTGAGAATAAAAAATTATGAAAAAGCTGAAAAGTGTCTTCCGCTGAAAGATTCTGTCACTGTATTAACATTAACAAGTTGTTTATGCATTTTCTATCGCAATCCAGACATACATTGTGGATTGGGAAAAAAACCCAGAGGACAGAAAGGCGCTGCCTTGAGTCAGTCTATACTATGGCAAAATTTAAAAGAAAGAATTCTGGTAACTCAAAGAAACTAACACAGAATGGCAAACTTCTTTCTAGGATGGTGAAAAAACCATGAACCTATGGGACATAAATATTTTTTTCCAAACCAGAGAGGCCCAGATTCTCTGAAGAAATGGTTTTACCACTCAGCTGGGAAGAGTCAATACTGTGAAAAACTCTCTTTCTGTTACAAAAAAAAAAAACTTAAACACAATCCTCAAGAAACTTTCATGGGGGAAAAAAAAAAAGTAAATATTTCTGACAAAAGTGCTTTACAACTCTATCCTTCAATGCCTCTTCCGCAGAGGTTAAATAGTTGTGAGAACTCACCTGTCCAATATGGATTATTAAACTTTAATGTCAACGCTTGCAAACTCAAGAGCTCTCTTCAAAGGATAAAATACATATATGAAACAATTGCATACTACAAAAGCTAGTCCCTTCCTATACCAGACAAGTAACTGTGTCACAAAATCCTGTTTATAACTTTATCAAGTGTAATCTTAAATCTTAGATTTAAATAGATATCCTATTATCACTGCAAAGCTAGTGCCATGATTATTCCAGTATTTGCAGAAATTTTCTAGGCAAGAAGTACACACAGCTGGCTGACATCTATTTGTTCTTAACAAACATCATTTCTTGATAACCTGCAATCTTTATTTACAGTGATTTCAATATAGTTTTTATGCTTCTTGAAGACAGACATGTCCATGACATTTTATAAGGAACTCCATCAACATTTTTAATAGGTGAAACTACTTAGTACAAAGACTAGAAATACCTTATCATATGCCTTTTTGTATCGTGTGTTTTGCACAGCAAAATCTCATCAGTATTTCATAAACATCCTATGAATGCTTAATGCACTTAAGTCTTTTTTATTCCACCTGATGAGATCTCAGGATATAGCAGGAATTATTGTTTGCTTCTGATACTTGGCTTTGTCTCTTCTACTATTAAAATCCATTTCTTTTTATTAATTTCAGCTCTTGATATTACCCAGTTCATCCTACTTGTTATTCAGCTACACCTCTGCATTGAGATTGACCCCATCTCTGCTTTATCAGCAAATTTCATTCGTGAGTCAAGGTCATTAAGGAGAATATTAAATAAGATTGTTCACTTGATGAAGTCCTCTAATATCCTTTTTCCCTGAAATACTTCCACTTTCAAGATAACTCATCATCTGGGGTAGATAAGGAGCATACACGTAATAGACAATGGGTCAGGAGGGAACTCGATTGCTTGAAGCCTCTTCCTGGAACAGCAATAAACTGAAACCTGTCAGTATTATAAAGGGTATTACATATTAAGGGTACTGTGGTATTGGTGGCACCTGACCTTGTCTCATTCAGTAGTTCCATGCATGGCCTGGCCCTTTGCTAGGCCACTACAGTTTGCTATGCCAACTCATCCCAGCCTGGGCCAAGCATGAGGACTGTACTTCAGGCATGGCTTGCCCACACCAGCAAGAGGGACTTCTACCAGCAAAATGCCATGTGTGGGGTCAGGAGCTGCTGGACCAACCTGGAGGGAAGCTGGGGGGCCACTGATGAGGGAGAGAGTACTTGCAAGCTGCAGCAAAAGAGCTGATAATAGAAGACAAAATCTCCCAGAGAAATGTCCTCACATTCACAATAAAACCAAGACCATCTGGAAGACAACAGTGTTAGTGAGGAAACAGAGAGATCCCCAGACTCTTAAAATGTAACCTAAATAGTTTCATTGCATCACATAATTTGCAGCATCATGATTCTTACTTTTTATTATCAATGTTATGAAATGTTCAGACAATATTATGCATGCTTAATACAATTTCGTTCTGCAATTCTTCCAGCTTTGTTGAAGCGGTTTTATAGCTGTGCAACAAAATACTGCCCTCTTGTCCTCTGGAGCTGAGAAGTCCACAACTATTTAGCCAGTTCATCGGAGCTGGCAGGCCAATGGGGCGAGAAATTAGACACGCTCAGCAACGCTGCTTTGGTAAAAGCCATTGCTAGGCTTATTAAGCTTGCAGGCAAAGACACCCTGGCACGAATAAAGAGAAACTGAGAAGAAAGAAAGAAACTTTAAAAAGCTTGACTGCACTTCTTCAAGCATATTTCAGTTACTTCTGTGCCTGTTGGCCTATGCAGATTAGCAGTACAGTAAAAGCAGGTGTGGAGACAGGATGGTCCCTAAGCAGAAGGAAGGCCAAACAGCAGCTGTGCAGGCTCGCAGAGTGTGCTAGAGATTTCTGCTCTGTAGTCGAACCATGATGTAGAAAATGAAGAAAAGGGACAAAAGCAAAAGTAAAATGGGGAACTGAAATAGATTAAGTGAAATGGATCTGAGTGACCTTGATTCTAGCACACTGCCTCATGATATATGGAAGTACAATTTGACTTTTGAAGCATGTTGGTTTATTGTCAAAAATTGTGGTCGGGTTGCAAATAGGTTACAGGAGTTCACACAGAAATTTGATACAGGCAATTCTTGCATTTCTATTGCTCCTTATGGTGGCTGTACATATACATCCCAAACACAGCCAGCTTGGCAGCTTACATACAGAAAGCTACCTTACAGAACAACCTGATGGGAAGCTTTTCCTCTGACTCAGTTTTGTGTGACAGTCTGAGGAATTCACAATTTTGAGTTAGAATTAAGCTTTAAGAATAGTTTTAAATGCCCTTACAAGCACATCTAAAAAAGATACCCATAAAATCCAGTTAAACACAGTTTAATTTATTTTAACGTATAGCCTAACAGTATAATGGAAATAGCACTGTGCAGTCAACAGTCAAATGAATCAAGAATTAATCTGGGATTTTCACAGAACCTAGAATGAGACAAGCCTCTGAAAATCCCTTTCTTAGAAAAACAGGCTTCAAAGAAAAGTGAGTTGCCAATCAGTTTCAGAGAGTAGATGTTGTAAGCAAAGACAAGATGTCAAAATTCGAGATCAGGATTTTAACTAGGTAAAATCTCTTTAGCTATTTTCCTTGGATATTAATCAAAGTGAGAAAGTACTAGCAGAAGTCTAAAAATGACCGAAATGTGATCCAAAAGAAATTTCTAATGACAGAATCGAGAACTGTATCAGCACTGATAGAGCACTTCATTACAAAATCCTCATGCAAGGGAACTTGAGATTTAAGGATACTTAAAGATTAAGGTGTATATCTAAAGCCTGCAAGAAGAGGTTAGAAACATACGTAACATCTCTCACTAATTTAATTGTTTTCAAAACTATTATACTGATGTCCCTTTCTTTGGCCCTTCCTAGGTTACATAATAGTACCATGAAGCAGATAAAATTGAAAAAAGTTTTTTGTTTCATTTCCAATGCAGTTCTGTACAACTTTCTTAGAACACTGCAGCTGAAAGATACTGTGTATAAAAAAAGGGTCATCCATCAAAAAAACTGTATATGCAATTCACAGGAAGGGGGAGGTATTAGGTGCTTTTTTAGAAAAGTATATGGATTATTGACTGTTTTAAAGGACGTCACATCAGTTTACAAATCCACGCACAGTTGCAGGAACCCCTTTTCACTCGCCTCATCCTGCATGTGCAGTACAGCATTGAGAACCTGTAACTGCTCAAGTAAGCAAAGGTAAGTCATAGCAGGGAAATCACGTCTGAGAAAGACTGGAAACTGCCTCCCTAACAGAGGTAATCAGCTTCTCACAGAGGGAAACTAAAATGTTCTGCTGTAAAAATAATTATGTGTTCTGCAACATAGCATTCAAGACATAATATTCGCTCCGTGTACTATTCTTATCTAAGTTCTTCTTGCAACTGAATTTAGCATGATTTTATTAATCAACATTTCAATTTCATATGCTGAGACCTATTTTAGAGCAAACCGCTTGTCCATATAGGACAATTCTTCAAGTTTTACAAATTTACTTCTCTATGTCTAGTATTTTTACCACCTAAATAAATGAAGTAACAAGCATCCAATTGACCTCTTTTTGAGAAAAATCTAATGTGGAAATTAGTAAGACATCCTAAGGTTCAGTAAGTAAAAGTGACATAAAATTCCCTTTTGCTTTTTAAGCTAATTATCTAATTGATGCATTTGCTTCATTAAGCTTAAGATTTTTTTCGTTTTTCAAGTAGCAAAATGCTAGCTGACATGCATTTTAAAGAGGTATCACTTTCAATGGCTTAAGATACATTTTAAAGTGATGCTTCTTAGAACCTTTCAACAATAAGAGTTCAATTAAGATTTACAACAATGACATACTGAATGTTTTAAAAGTTGCACAAATACTACTCAGAAGAATACAAATTCATTATCCACCTTGAGTATCTTGACACTAGTTGTGCACAATAGAAGTTCTTTTCCTCTTGCAAGATGTAGGGATTTTTAAAGTGCAGCTTTAGAGAACTGAGAAATTAGGTAATCCAAGTTATTATGCATACACACAATTACTATGCACGGTTTTGCAAAGGAGAAAAATTAATACCCAATAAAGGTAATTATTAAAGCCACTAAAAGAAATTGAACCATGCGTGAAAAGCCTATTCTCTTATAACAGGTGAGAAGTCTTTTCAACATGAATTAAAGTTAATCATATCAGGGTACAACACATATTTAATAGAAAAAGGGTTACTTCCTTATTTGTGCTGTCATAGGGGATATTACTCCTTTTTCACAACACTGTTCTTTTGGTTCAACTTCATTAATAATAATATTGAATGCAATCATTAAATATAATTAAATTACATAGTAGCACCACACAGACTATTGAATCTGCTAGCTAAAAAATGGATTTAAACTTATCAAAGAACAAAGCAGCAATACTATTTTACATACATTTGGAGAGGTATATTGCCAGTTCTACATGCAATTCATTATCCACTCTGCCTGTATCATTCAAGAGGATTATGGCTACTTTTCGTTGAAGTTTCTGATTCAGAAACAATTAGAACATAGAACAGAGCATAAAATATCTTAGATTTGAGGAGAGAAAAATACTTGCATGTAATTAATGGAATTTTCAGTCAGCCTTGAGTAACTACTAGTAAGGTCTATCTATATCGAGGCAGACAGGCTTCCAGCTACAACTGCTTTTTCCAGTTTCCATAAACAACTACATAATCACACAGGATGGAGCCAGATGTCACTGCTATATTGAAGTAGCTGAAGAGGGAACAGAGGTGCTAAAAGACGTCAGAATGCAAAGGAATACTATTTTGGAAATGTGATAAAGACTGCTTATTTGAAAGATGCATTGACTGTTAAGTTAAACCTACAAGCAAGGGGACAGAAACCTGTTTTAAATCTGACTCTAGTCTAATACCCTCTTTCAATCTATGTGTGCATGAATTTGAAGTGTCAGGGCCAAATGCAAAGACCTTACTTTGGTATGCAGACCAGAGCCCATTCAGGAAGGTGAGCATTTAATCCCAACAACCTTCCGGCTGCAACATGGCAGGACTCATTGCCTGGTTAGAGATTTATGTGCAGCCTTCTTTGAGGAATCTGTCTTACTCGTAGAAATTAGATTTCCATTATGAAGTGTTCATACACTGTATGGTGGTTTGACTCTGGCTGGATGCCAGGTGCTCACTAAAGCTGCTCCATCACTCCTCAGCTGCACATGGGAGAGAAAATATAACAAAGGTTCATGAGTGGAGATAAGGACACTCAACAATTACCATTTCAGGCAAACCAGTTTGAATTTAGGGAAATTATTTTAATTCATCACCAATCAAATCAGAGCAGACTAATGAGAAGTAAAACAAATCTTAAAAACACCTTTCCCCCACCTCTCTCTCCTTCCTGGGTTTAGCTTTATTCTCCACCTCCTCCCCCTACCAGTGCAGGGAGATGGGGAATGGGGGTGTGCTCGTTTTGGCTGGGGGAGAGTTGATTTTCTTCAGAGTGCCTAGTACGGGAATGTGTTCTGGATTGTACTGAACACAGGGTCAATAACATAGAGATGTTTTTGTTATTGCTGAGCAGCGCTCACACAGAGCCAAGGCCTTTTCTGCTTTTCATACTGCCAAGCTGGCGAGGATACCGAGTGTTACAATGAATTCATCTCGTGTTTGTTCATGCTGCTGCTTCTTTCTCAGGAAGAGGAATCCTTGCCCTGCTCCAGCATGGGGTCTGTTTTATGGGAGATGGTCTTGCATGGACTCCTCCAGTGTGAGTCTTCCCCACAGGCTACAGTTCTTCATGAACTGCTCCAATGTGGATCCCTTTCATGGAGTGCAGTCCTTCAAACAGGCTGCTCCAGCATGGGTTCTTAAGGGGTCACAAGTCCTGCCAGCAAACACGTTCCAGAATGCGCTCTTCCCTTCCTAGGTCCGCAGGTCCTGTCAGGAGCCTGCTCTACCATGGGCTTCCCACAGGATCACAGCTTTCTTTCAGGCATTCATCTGCTCCAGCATGGGGCTCTTCTACAGGCTGCAAGTGGACCTCTGCTCCACTGTGGAACTCCATGGGCTGCAGGAGGACACCTTACCTCACCGTGGTCTTCACCATTGGCTGCAGGGGAATCTCTGCTCCGGCTCCTGGAGCAGCTCTTTGCCATCCTTCTTCACTGACCTTGGTGTATGCAGAGTTGTTCCTGTCACAGATTCTAACTCCTCTCCTCTCTAGCCATATTTACTTCTGTGAAATAACTTTTTTCCCCTTCTTAAACATGTTACCACACAGGCATTACTGCCATCGCTGGTTGGTGCAGCCTTGACCAGCTGGTTTAGGTGGTTCCTTCTGTCATGGAACCTGGCACTGGCTGTCAGACAGAGGGGAAGGTTCTGGCAGCTTCTTAAAGAAGCATCCCCTGTTACCAAAACCTTGCTGCGCAAACCCAATATGCACTGGTTCAAGTTAGCTTAATATGTTGCGTGCTATGGCAACAAATCTGAAATCCATGTAGGTAAACTTTTGCTGATTTATTCCTTGCTAATTTGTGGATTTTACTTTCAGACTTCAGAGGAATTCCATTAAATCCATCATATGTTTTACCAGGTTTGACTATGACTCAATGACTCTGTTGCCCCTCCTTGTACTTTGATTTCACAGGTAGAATCAGCAGAGAACATATGGGAAGAATTACGTAGCTGAAATCTCCAAGTTTCTGCCTTTACAGACTTCCAAATTCAACCTCAAAATAAAAACTCGAAGGATTACAAAATATACATGAAAATAGGATGATCCAATGCATGGCTTAAAAAAAAAGTTACAACAGCATTAAAACAGTTGAGGCTGAAAGAACATAAACTTCTCTCACCAGATACGTCATTATCTTGACTGTTCTCTTTCCATAGAGAGAGCAAATGGACATAATTGTCCACCTTTCTGAGGTGTTTCCCAGGTATATTATGATCTGGGAACACTATTTGTCTGGAGAATGCTTCCATTGGGAGTTCAGTGAGCTACAGTGCAGGGGTTTTCTGCTATTTCTGAATAAATTACCAAAAGTACAGTTGCATTCTGTATTGCAGCCTTCTTTCCTGTCTCATCTAAAGCCCATAGCATCTACACAATCACACAAGATAAAACCAAGTTCTGCTACTATATTGAGTGATCAGAGAAGTATGAAAAGTTGTAAAAGATGTCAGAACACAACAAATATTTATTTTGTTTTAAAGATTGGATACCTGATAAAAGTTTGCACTTCAGTTGAGTAGGGGGCTAAATCTGTGATATCCTTAGGAGACTAGAACATTCAGAAAAGCCTAAAAATGACACACAGGAAAGACAGAGCAACAAAATCCAATTACTAAATAACTAAATAATCTGGATTTGCTTCTGTGCTTTGTGGCTATTATTATTAGGATAACAGGTTCTGGGATAAACAGATCCACTTCTGAACAGAAATTAATCTGTGAGACCACAGATTTAAGCCATTGCCTCTGGCAGCCCTTCCCACACATCAGACGGGATAATCATCAAAAATCAACCAGCTCTTCTAGACCCCTCTTCTCCCCAGGGCCATATAACACAGCATTCTTCCAAGAAGATCCATCAACATGTAAAAGCCTGTTTTCTTGAAGCCCAGTGTTGTGATCCGGCTTTTCGCCTTGTTAACTTCTTGCAAGATCCTGTACGCTTCTATTTCATGATCACCCCAGACAAGACTGCCGCCAGCTTACAAATTTCCAAGCAATTTTTCCATGTTTGTAAGTATGCAGTCCAGCAGAGTATTTCCTTTTGTTGGATAATTGATAACTTTTGTTATAAATGAACCTCTTTTTTCCTTCAATTCACCTATTTTACTTTGTGATGTCTCTGCTCAGGAAAGCTTGCAAGGCAAAACCAGCAGAATCATAAAGAGAACCAGAGGACAAGGTGAATGATAAGGCAATAGTGGCATGGTATGCTATTTGAGCATTCATGCAGCTCTTGAAAAACCAGCATACATTAAAATGCAGTCAGGTATTTTCTTAGAAATATTCATCTCCAGCTGCCCAGCAGTCTTAAAATAATTTTTTGTTGCATCTCCTGTGACAGGTACTCTGGTGGTATGCCTAAATTAAGAAATAGTGTAATGCATGATACAATTATCTGCTTATATGTGGTTATTTAACATGACATTGCGTGATGAAGGTGTTTGTCTCCTCGTTCTATGTGACAGCAGCCTCCTTTCTTTGCTCTATCTTTTGGACAGGTTTAGGAAGTCAGCTGTGAAACTCACTGGCACTCAGTCAAATTCTTCAGTGGATCAGATGGCAAAATATAGTTCAGAATTCAGTAAGGTTTGTGATCTGCAGGTTTACAGAGTGGCACCTCCCAGACTGTGTCACTGTGCTCAGCAAGCCACTTATGCTGGTCCATTCAGATTGTCATTTCATCTCTCATTTTGATTCTGCACTTCTAATACCTTCAACTTGCAGTCCAAATTATGCAATGCATTAAAGCATATTGACAGTGGGAATAAAGCAGTCACCAAAAATTAGTTTCAGTAACCCTTGCTGTGTGGAAATTGAATGATAACACCTCCCACAGGGGTTCAGAGATTTACAACTAAGCATATCTATTTATATCAAAAATTCACCATTCAGATCCTGGACAATATGTAAATACCAGGCTCCCTATAGTGAGTCTAATAATTTGCCTATGCTCACTTTCAGCTAGTATTTTTTCCTCCTCAAAACAATTTTATAAGGTGCAAAAGCTTGGTTCAAGTCAGATTATAAGTTTTGCGGATAAAAAGACAAAGGACTTGGAGTTTAGCATTAAACACAATGTGACTAAATACCTTTAACACTAATAAAAAACAGAAAAAATCCAGTACTACACAGCACAAAAACCTTTAAACATTCATAGATCAATCATTTAACATTGCTGTATGTGATTCCTTTGTACTAACATGAATTTAATAAGAGAAAACTTTAAAAGAATTTGGGATTTCGAAGGAATTTAGCCTCCTGTACATGGCATGATGGCAAATTGTGGGTGCTCAGATCAGACAGAGGTTTGTAACTCAAAAGTTGTGTGTGTACAAAAAGTCTATGCATATTATTGGTGTGGTAGGCAGAAAATATACATTCAGCCATTAACCACTGTCCTGTCCTTTTGCAACTTCAAATCTTTCTACATAGTGACAGAAAATCCAACAGGTGTTTCCCCTTTTTATCCTTGCATCTCAGCTGTTGATAATTTCCATGGCTCTTTTTTCACTTTAGATAAAACAGAATTTTAGCAATGTGGCCTTAGATAGAAATCAATCTCACCATCTAAAACATGTTACTTAAAGATGCACACACGAACGCACACATATCTCTTAAGAAGATACAGCCACTGCATCTCATCTACACATTAGGACCTCTGTCATGACCACTTTGCAACTTCTCCTAGTTTCCTAACTTCTCCACTTCCAGGGCAGATGTTTCATGATATGCTTTCACATAGGCAAAATATTTATCCATCTTTCAGGTTTTCTTTGAATGATTCCTCATCTTTCGCTGACTGAGCCAATATTTTCCTGAAAATATTACAACCTTTATCCCTGTTGGCTCCATCTCAATACTGCCTATTCACTGCTAAACACAGCCACTTCCAGGTAAGTTTGAGAAAGTGGAAAAAAAGTAAACTCACATGCTAGTGCGCTGTATATCACTTTTACTATGCAAATGATTGTTTAGAGAAGAATAAAAGGCTGTAAATATTTTGAGAAGTGGGCCCCCAGTGCCTCTTCAGCATGCCAAACGGCACCACATGCTTTGTAATTATGTAATAAGGAGAATACCAGCTGGTTTGAATTGTTCTCAGGGGCTTTAGATGATATCGAAATGCTCGGCTCCCCCAGCGAGAGCCGTAATCAAGCAAGTAATACCGTAAAGTCAGACCAAATTGACATTGAGTTGTTGGCTCTTAGCACACTTTAAACCAGATGTTAATGCCGTACATTGTGATTTGAAAGTTTTTCTTGGGGTTTTTTTCTTAGATAAAGCATTATTTCTTTGACAAAATAACGTTCCTGTATATAGACATTCTCTCAGAAGCTGCATTTTATATTTACTGAAGAGACAGATAGCCAGATGTTTATTTTCCACTGCTATGGCTAAAAATGGAATGGGTAGTTGTTTTGCTGTCAAAGTAGTGTTGCAAGGGAACCAGCAGAGACATTGTTATGTATTCAGCATGACAATGGTTTAAAGTAAAGTCTTGGGAGCAAAGTTGTCCATTCTTACAGTGGCACTAACTAAGAAAAGGGGTAGCCTCTTTTTTGTCAACATGTAAAATAGGCAAGCATCTCCATTAAAAGTTTTTGCAATGGATTCTCCACTGCTTTACAAAGCAATACCCACCTGGAATTTCTCCAGAGCTTTAGATCTTTACAAAAAAAAGTAGTATGAAACTATAATATTATATCCATTTTGTGCAATCTAGTATAGAAGCTGAGGAAGGTCTCAAGCTGTTGGTACAACTACTCCCCTCCTGAAGCATCACAATTTAACCATTCTCCACAGAGATTATAGAATCATAGAAT
>VWZG01008632.1:457-89510 GCA_013396735.1 Grallaria varia
CCCCGCTCCCCTCAGATCCACAGGTTCCCCTCAGCCCGGTTCCCCTCAGCCCCGCTCATCGCCGCCGCCCCGGCGGTGTCCGGGAAAACATCCCCGCGTGGCCTCGTTATGGAAACTTCTGGCCTTCCCGCAGGCGGGGAAGGGGCGCCCCGGCTCCTGCTACGCTACATATTCAAAAAAAACCAACCCCCTTGCAATTCGGCTGCGCTGTCATTAGGCGTCATCGTAAAGCCGTTTCTCCAGAAAACACCAAAAAGAGACACCCTTGGACGCCGACAGAGCGAGGGCGCACCCGGTGGGTTTATTTGGATACAACGCCCCGTTCGGGCAGACGGTGACGACGAGCGCGTTGTCCATCCGTCCGTGCCTGTTGCCGCAGCTCCGGGCGATGTTGGTGCTCATGTCCAGAGGCACACCCTGCCGTCGGCGCCCCCCGAGAGCAGCAGGCGGCGGCGGCCGTGGAAGCGCAGGCAGCGCACGGGGCCGCCCGCGCCCCGCAGCAGCGCCAGCTGCCCCGCGTCCCGCCGCAGCACCGTCACCGCCCCGCCGCCGCTGCACAGCGCCACCGCGTCACCTGCAAGGCACACAGAGGCAGCCGCGTCGGCAAAGGCGGCGAGGCTGGCACAGGCATCCTGGTCTGCAAAGGCATCCAGGCCTGCAAAACCGTCGAGGTGTGCAAAAACATCGAAGTTTACTAAAGCACTGAGGTCTGCAAAGGCACTGAGTTCTCAAAACCATCGCGGTTTGCAAAGGCAATGAGGTCAGCAAAAGCATCAAGGGCAGCAAAAGTATCGAGGTCTCAAAACCGTCGAGGTCTCAAAAACATCAAGGTCTCAAAAACACCAAGGCCTGCAAAACCATCAAGGTCTGCAAAACCATCGAGGTCTGTAAAGGCATCGAGGCCAGCAAAGGCACCAAGATCTCAAAGGCATCAAGGTCTGCAAAACCATCAAAGTCTGCAAAGGCATTGAGGTCTGCAAAATCATCAAGGTCTCAAAACTGTCGAGGCCAGGAAAACCATTGAGGTCTGCAAAAGCATCAAGGCCAGCAAAACTACTGAGGCCGGCAAAAACATTGAGCTCTCAAAAACATCAAACTCTCAAACATCTCATTTGCACAAAAGGCATCAAGGTCTCAAAAGCGCTGAGGTCTGCAAAACCACTGAGGTCTACTAAAGCATTGAGGTCTGCAGAGGCATCAAGGTCTCAAAACCATCACGGTTTGCAAAAGCATCAAGGCTGGCAAAACCATTGAGGTCTGCAATACCATCAAGGTCTACAAAGGCATCCAGGTCTGCAAAGGCATTGAGGCCAGCAAAACCATGAAGGTCTCAAAAGCATCAAGGTCTGCAAAACCATCGAGATCTACAAAGGCATTGAGGTCTGCAAAGGCACTGAGGTCTCAAAAGCATTGAGGTCTGCAAAGCCATAGAGGTCTACAAAGGCATCGAGGTTGCCAAGGCCCGCTGAACTTTTCAGGCAGTAGTTTTAAACCCTCATGTGTGCATCCATTTTCTAACCTAAATTAACAGAAATTTGGATGGATCGATAACAGCGGGATTGGATTCTGCAGCAATTAAGCAAATCTGGAGATCCTGGTGTTCTCTGGTTTACTTATATTTGGATATAGTTATTTGGGGCCAGATTCTGACACATAGGTTGAGCACCACAGAAGTAGATGCTTGTCTGATACCTGGCGGTATCAACATCAGACGTGCTTTTAATGCTGCTTTTCTTGTACTGCTCTAAGACATGAAGATGCGGGTTTTCAGCTGAATTTATAGGCCAGGCCCTAAGTGAACTAAGGGTCTTGCTTCCTTATATCCTTACAGAAAAAAACCCCAGTAATTAGTTAATTAGTTATTATATATTAGTTAATATATAAACATTCTTAGTATAGAATTTGATCTAACAGTAGAAAAAAATAAATGAAAATGTAAAAAAGGTTCTAAAGGGTTCCCAGTTTCCATGTGTTTATAAACAAACCCAAGGGACTCAGTTTTCATCACTCTTAAGGAGGCAGAATGTGTTTGTAAGCTTATTATCTTTGTGCTTAAATAAAAGCAGAGGTAACAGCTGGTAAGTGATATGTTTGAAGCATCTCTTCCCAAAACCCAGATAAAGATTCTCTCCTTTAAAAATTAACTATAATAATCATGAGTTTCATGTACAAAAAAAAAAAGGGATCAATAATTCATTTCAAAGCTGATGTGGCTCTACCAACAACGGGATCACTGTACTGTCAGTCATGATCTTGGTCAAACACCTTTTTCTATTAGGAGCAAGTTCAATATTCACTCCAAATGATTACAGCTGTTTTTATGTATCGAGATGTTCTCTCTGGAAGCAAAGACATCACCAGCAGAAGAATAATTAATATTGACAAAGTCAGTCTTGCACCAAGGTCATCGTTTTGGGGAAGATTATGGAAAATGGGAGATATTTTCTCTTTTCAGTGACTCAGGTTATTCACCAAGTAGCCAATGGGAACATACTGCCCAACAGAAGTGAGCATGGAGGAATCTCTTCCAGTTTTAACAATGTGTGAGCCACAGGGCCTTGGGTGTGCCTATGTGATGGATAGTTTATCCAGGGAATATATTGTCCCTCCATTCAAACTAAGTCATAACAATGATGTTCTCCACTCTGCCCATGAAGATCTGGTGGCTTCATTTTTCCATTTATCAAAGGAAACACAGAGCCTAAAACACCTTACAAATGCACCAAGATTATTTTACCACAAGTTATGCTTAGTGTGGTCGTGGATATTTGTGCAAGAACAGGAACTAGGAAGTCGAGCTAACCATGATAAATATGCCCTATTTGCAAACCTTTGTAACTACCCGGCTTCTTCATCCAGAACAAAGCCTGACACAGCAAAGATCTGTAGGATGGATTAGAGTGTCCAAAGCAGCAGATGTGAATATTTATTATAAACTCTCCTCCAGCAAGTCTTTGCTGACAGAAGCATTGCATATGGATTTCGCTTGCAGCCAGACTCTCCAGGCAATCGCTGGATGACTTCTCTAGGAGCCAAACAAATGCCATTTCGCCTGGAGCCCTGACACCACAACAGCTGGGCAGGGGGTTAATGTCACTTTCAGCTGCTCAAACCCAGTAATGAACCCACTTGTCACAAAGAGAGAAGGACAGGAAGGAGAATAGATTTGGACAACTGCAGTTCCCTTCCAGAAAGTAAGGGCAGGACAGAGTGACAACAGACAGCAGCTTCAGCTTCTCATTCACCCCCGGGTTGGCAGCAGGGCAGGAGCAGACCCCGACCCTGTGTTTTTCTGAACTCTTTCTAGGTAAGTCAAATGCCTGAAGCCAAACAATAGCCCTGTCATCCCACCAATATTCTGACAGTACTGGGAAAGGACAAAACCAGTAGAAAAACAGAAACAGTGAAAAACAACTGGCTAGAAGGTGCTGTAGTAACCTTCACGTGCCTCGATGGTGGGGAAAGGATTGATTGCACAAGGCAGCCCTGGTGAAGAACGACTCATTTCATGTTCCCTCAGCTGTGATGTGTTACTATTGTTGACCAAGAGCACAGCCAATTCCTTGCTCATGAAGCAGCAGGATGCACAGGCAAATGCATGGAAAAGGGGAGAGGAATGCACAAAATGACAACATCTCATTTGCACACTTTATGTCAACACTGATCTACAGGCTCATAACAATTCGCTCATTATCATGTAAATTTACTCCTTCCTTCCAAAAGGAGATGTTTCCTTTGGAAAGAGGGAACAAATTGTGTTTTATTGCTCTTTCAAAATGTTCTCCAATTAGGAAAGCAAACAAAAACTACTACATAATTGTCATGCAAAGCTCTTTTTTAATGAAGGATACTTACTTGTCACTAACAAAGGCACTTTGATATAACACTCAGGGAAAGATAAAAGCCTGAAGGTAAATTTTTCTTCATACTTTTGACCCAACTGTCAGGTGGGGCTGGTCTGGCAAACTCAACAGTTAGGCTGATTGGCATTGAAATGAACAGTGTCTGCTTAGAAGCTGCAAAGCCTCAAAGTTTCAGACCTCTGGATCTCACAGCCTCTGGACCTCCAGCTCACCAAAGAAGCCGCTCTGGATCTGCTGGTGCACCTCCCACATGGGCAGCACTGGGAGCTAAAACTGAGCTTTGGTCTGGCTGGACCCACGCCAGTCCTGAGCTCAGCCTTCCTCCACCTGGCAGACAGGAGCGATGACAAAGCACATCGCCACCACAAAGAGACCCTGTGGTAGCAGCCTTTGTACCAATTACAGCTGATTTGCTGTTGCCCATTCCTAGAACACAGGCACTAATTTTTCTGATGTACCCCTGTTATGTCCTTAGAATAACATAAGCTCTGACCATCTGGTCACTTCCTTCAAGAAGGATGCAGTGAGTTAGAAAAGATAAAGAAAGGTAGCAAAGGCAATTAAAAGGTACAAACAATTTCTGTGCAAGGAATCATTACGAAGGATTACAGCTTAGCCCAGAAAAAACCCTATTTGTGCACTAAAATGCATTTGGCTGATGGTGCTTTCTCCATGTGCCTCAGACTTCAGTCAACTGCTGTTTCTCTCCCTGGGGACCCACCGAGAAATCTGGAGCTGAGCCAGGCCCCAAACTGCCCCCAGGAGATGGTGAAACAGGGTTTGTGTGAAAATGAATCCTGTCCGAGGTGGGAGCTGTGGGGCAGCCAGGGAAGCTGCCAGGAGCAGTGTGGTGTGGGACATGCAGTCCCTGAACTGCATGTCCTGCAGGAACTGCACGAACCTTTCTCCTCGGACGAGACTGAATTGTGTCTGAGGAATCAGGGCACTTCTGCTCCCGTTCTTTCCCCAGCACTGCAGAAGCTGCTGCTGCAGGTTTCCAGGCCTGGTGTCCTCCAGGGAAAAGCTCTGCTCCTGGTGCTGCCATTTCCAGGTTGGCAAACGCCCTTGGGTTTAGGCATTGATTAATTACAAATGCAGTGCTGTTGTACTTGAAACAGTAAAAATCACTCACACCCTTCTGGAAGAACTATTCCTGCTACTAAAACCATATTCCTACATTGTTTTGAGACCAGAACTGAACCCTAAAAATAATTAATACCTCAAAAGAAATACTAATATTTTAGGGGAGGGTTTGTTTGTTTGGGTTTTGTTCTTTTTGCTTGTTTTTTTGGGTTTGTTATTGTTTTGGTTTGTGGGGGGTTTTGGTTTTTGGGGTTTTTTGTTGTTTTTGTTTGGTTTTGTTTGGTTTTTTGTTTGTGTTTTTTTTTAAACTTTTAAGACACGTATCCCACTTCCGAGAATGAAGTAATTAAAATGAAGTCATCTTGTACGGAAATTGGTGCCTGTAAATTCTCCAAACGCACATGAAGTTGTAGGCTTGAAAAAGGCCATAAGCCATAAAGTGTCAAAAGCAGGAATATGGGGGGAAAAAAAAAAAAAGGAAAAAAAAAAGTAACTTTACTGGCGTCTCCACACTGACCTAAACACATGAGCTTAAAAGGAAAGTTATTTCATCCAGTGGAGCTCAGTTGTGTTCGATAAAAGTAAGCAACATGCTTTTTCTCATCTGAAAGGAACTTTGCATACCTACGCTGCTGTGTAAATCCTAACGAACCAAAGCCACTCTGTGAGTACAGTGTGAAATCCATCTCCTAATTTGAACTGGTGAATAAATTTAAAATAACGCTGGTGTGTTGAAGCAATCCAATTTGTTACTGCGTTTCTTCAGAAGACAGAACTAGACAAGATTAATTTGCTGGGTTGATGGTTCCAAATTACTTGGGGTAGAGGAAACAAAACCTGTGCTTGTCAAAAGACAGTTTGACAATTTATATTTCATAAGGGCCTAACAGAAATCACAGCCATGATTACCGTCTTCTTAGTACAATGAATTTTGAGTGAGACCTTGCCAAGGCCACCCTAAGTACTGTTTTACATGTTCAAACAGCTGGAAACAGTGACATCTGTGGAACAAACCACCACCACCACTCTTCACTGGCAGGCGCTTTGTAGGCACACTGAAGCACTTAAACTATTCTTTGGGCAAATTAATTTACAAGTTACGTAACGTTCCAGTATCTAATACTGTGAAAATTCCTGTTTTAGCAGGGAAGTACTTAGTGTTTCTAGAGCAGTCTAGCATCTTAACTGTTAATGAAATAGTATTGCAACAAAAGTCACAAACTCTACAGCTGCTGGTAGCTGAGACATTTCATACTGGTGTCTGGCACCATTTGCCAGCTCCGAGGAATTTTTTTCCATAGACTCAGCAAACAGCGTGAACTCTTCTCCTCACACACAGAGCAGAACAAGGACAGTGACAGATCAAAAGCTCTCCTCACTGTTCCAGCAGCTTTTACTGCCAGAGCAAATGGGCTAGTCGAGGTGCAGGAACCGGACAGTTGTTCTAATGAAAGTACAGCAGCTACTTCAGACTTCCTAGCAAGCGGTTCAGGTGTGGTAACTTTCCCAATTTAAAAAATACTTGCACTGCCTAACTGGAACCAAGGCATTCATCTTCACAGACAAACCCAGTTATTTCTTGTTTCATTAAAAGTATAACCTTGCGTGGATTTAAGAAATTCTGTTTATCATAACTGCATAGAGAAGGCTGAGACCATTCCTGATGGCGGAGATGAAATAACATATCAAAAAAAGAAACCAAGAAAAGCCTTGATCAATAGGGAAATGGTTTTTATACACATCAGGACCAATTTAAAGAATTCTCTAGGATCAATTTAGATAGACAGAAATGCTTCTCAGCATTTATTACCTGTGGAGGGAATATTGATCCCATCCATTGATTTCTTCTATGAATGTAGAGCAGCATCTGGTTTTGTTGTGTGGGGTCTTTTTTCTAAAGATGCCCCAAAGTGGAAAGTATCAAGAAACTACTTATATTTTAAGGATTTACATTAATGGTTCAACCAATGTCATTACTCAGAACTTTTAAACTCTGTTCAAGAATAGTCAGAATGTAATTTAGCTTAGTTTTGGCCCATAATTTTTAGTCAATTGAATATATTTGAAGCGGAGAGGTTTTTTTGAACTTTACTTACCAAAGGCTACTAATTTTTTCCACAACACATTGTATCAAATGTATTTTCTTTCCTGTTTCCCTTTTAAAAGGAATGTCTCTTCATGGTAAGGTTATAAATTGCATAACCCTAATGGATTACATTAATGCAGATTTTTTTGTCAGTATTGGAGCTGCAACCATTTGCATCATTGTGATGATCACTCAACCCAGAGTCTCCTAGGAACAGGGCAGGTGTATAAAAGCAAGAAAACCCAGCCCCTGCCTTGAATAATCTGCAGTATAATGCAAAAACAACCAACCACAACAAGGAATGCAGCAGATAGATGAGAGAGGACCAGGCTACTGACAATTATAAATTTAAACTGCCATGATCACCTTCCCAACAGTTACATGTGTTATGGGCATCCTGGCAGCAGGAGAGGACTTGGATTTGGAGTGCTGTCCATGCACTGCACCAGGGAGAGGTCCCAGAGGACCTAACCCAAACCTGTTGAGGTGCACAGGGCACACCCAGAGCACTGTCCTGGTGCTCCCCAGCCTGGACACAGCGTGTGGCTGCAGCACCTCCAGCTCCAGAGCTGGCATCACCTTTGCTGGGGAGAAACGTGAACTGGGTGGCCTCGGGTCCTTACCTGAGACATGGGGGGAAAGCACCAGTTGCTTCACTAATACAGTAACTATTTCTCATACACTACGTTTCGCTTAGGAATGCACTTTTTAGACATTGCTTTAAATTCTCTGTTCTCAAATGTGAGTAACACCTCCTAAATATTCTTCTCTTGGAAATAATGGTGATCCCCTCCTCCCTGTGCCTTGACACTTTGTTTATTTAGATCTTTCATGGGAGAGGGCAGAGAAGAATAATCTTGAGCAGGTTGTAAATTACTTGCAGCAATTCACTAAATATTGTCAGTAACGGAGACCAAAAGGCAAGCTGGGAAAGACAGAAGAGACCCAAGAATCTGCTGATACAGGTGTTTAATATACTGATACCAAAATAAAACCCTTTTGTCATTCTCTGTAGTGACTTTAGAAGTATTTAAATAGACGTAGATTTGGTGAGGTATATTAGGGAAAATTAGCTCATCTCAGTGTGCACCTAAACTCATGACTCAGCCTATGCGTGTGAAGTCACTCAATCCAGTGCAATCATGTGCTTAAATGATGGCAGGATCAGGGCATCACCAGCACATCCATTATTGCAATAATGAGTTACAGCACAAGCTCCTGTAATGAGCAAATTCCCTTTTGTTTGGCTTTTAGCAGTACACCAACAGGCAGACCTCTTAAAGGAAAAGGCAGATTTCTAGGCTGAGCAAGGGCATGGAATGCAGGTTTCCTAGACCTAGATCCTAGAGGATGGTAATAACAGAAAAGTTAAGTGCAGAGAAGTTTTTTAGACAAATTATTCAAGAGACATTTACAAAGGTGGAAAGTGATTCCCCTGGAACACAGAAAAACTCCAATTACCCAGGCAGTGTGTTAAGAGAAATTCAATTCACATCTTTAAAAATCTGCATGGAGAGATTTGCCCTGGATGATAAATGAGTGTGCAGCAGGATGTGGCCTTACACATTTCCCTCAGAAGGGTAAAGGTGTAGAGGAACGTTTGGGCAATGGAAAAAGAGGACTTCTCTTAACTTCTGTGTGGAAAATGTGACCTAGATGAAGGGGCATTATTCCTGGAGCTTAAGGAGATCTCAGAACTCAACAAATCCTTTTTCAAGCAAGAAATCACCAGAAAGTTACTCAGAGCAAAGAAAGCATTTATCTGATAGAAGAAAATCCTTTCTATAAAAGAACTTAAAGCCCTTCTATAAGGATTTCTGGACCCAGACCATTAGTGTAAAGCTCCCTTTCACCTGGACTTGAGCTTGTGTATATTACGTTTTAGTTGGCCTTTTGGTAGCATTTTGGATTTTTTAAATAGCTTCAAAACAAAGCAGAAAGTATTAAAGCAGAAACTTTTGGAGCAGAGTCTTCAAGATGTCAAAACCTTTCTGGATGTGTTAATGAGGCATGCTTGAATATATTCAGAATATATTAAAAATAATATGCTGAAAATAAAAGGAAAACACCTTCTGTCTAGGACTGGATTTTTTTTTTTTTTAAATGAAAATTGCTACCAAAGAAGAATATTTTTGTGCATGTACCAGGAAGGCATTTGTCTGGCTTTCAGTGTTACCTAGAATATCTGGATGTGGGCATACATGTAGGTCTAAGTGAATCAACCTGGAGTTAAAAAACAGGTGAGGACCAAGACATTGTGGCAAAAATCCTTGGATTGCTACAGAACGTGGGACCTCAGTCCCGCTGAGCTGTTCCGAAATCAAAAACCCCAAAAGGCAGCATTTGATTTTTATATCCCCACACAAAGGGAAGGTGTTGAGTGACACTCCATCACCGGGGAGCTGCCTGGAGCCCAGCAGAGCAGTAACTTGTCGGCTGAGAAACTCCCGAGGTGACACCAGCAGTGGTGTTGCTGTAGTTGTGCTTGTGCTGCCCAGGGCAGCAACACGACAAAAATGTCACATTTTAAGAAAGCAGCGCAGTAAAAAAGTAAAGATCAGTATCACCTGATGCTCTTCAAAAAGGAATAAATCACCATAAAATTATCTGCAGAGGTTGCCAAGCTGAAGCTCTGCTTGCAAAGAAACTTTCTGAATGACTTTTTATGTGATGGCAAGTGCTCCAGAGCATGGTTAAGGTTCACATTAAAATCCTGTTCTGAAGAACAAGCTTTTCTCTTCTGTTAAACTTATATATTGGAAGCAGCATATCAAGTTGTGTAGTACATGCAATATTATCTCCATAACACATTAGCTGTTTTCTTGGGTGTTTCAGGAGTCACACTTTCATTAAATAAAAATTTTCATTAAGAAAAATAAAACTTACTGATGGGTTAACTTAGAAAAATTAAGTCGCAGCAAAATTGCTGTCACCACAAATTGAAAATTATTCTGGTTTTTGCTACAAGTGAGGTCCCTGAATACAGATTTGGGTGCAAAAACATCCTTTCCTCTGAACTTCCTCCTTGACTGCAGCTGTATGTGTTTTAGGCATCGCTGTGTCCCATTTTTAAGAATTCAGTGAAGTTGAGCAGTGTATAAACAGAAGAAAAATTCCACGTATGCAGGAACATAGCTCTGACTAATGGAAACACTGTTTTAAAAGCACTCAGAGAACAGCAGATAACCTTTGTATGGACACTCTGTTCCTTCTCCTTTCCCCACTCACTACTTTCAGATGCCTGCAGTCATTCCGTTAAAGCCTCCCTGATCCTCCTTCCTTTCTCAAACGATAAGATGGATATGCCTGTGTTACAGAAGATGAGACCAGGATGTGAACAATGATTTATTTTTCCCTTGGACAGCATATGCATCGTCCTTTCCATTAACTCTAAAGGAATGACCAGATGTGTAATCGCTTTTTGACAGGCAGTGGGATTCATCTCATCTAACCTTGCCATCCCACAGCGGAAGCCGAGCTGAGCAGTGAGTTCATCCCAGCTCCTTCATCTCCCAGTGAGAAAACTCCCTTCCCAGGGGAACTCCCCTGCCTGTCTGAGACGGCGACTGCAGGAGAAGGGCTCGGTGCTGACAGAGGGACCCTGCACAGCTCACTCGCAGTCAGCTGAGGCAGGGTGAGAATAAATCCCACACAAAACCTGAGAACAGGCACCTCCAAGAAATTTTCAATGACAATTCCCTAATTTGCACTGCTGGCAGCTTCTGGAAGTGTGACTAGGCACCTGTATCCATCTCCAGGCACTTAAATACCACCCAAAATCAGACTTACATAGGCAATGACCTCTATTAAACCCAAGTCTTAATCATTTGGTGCAACTCTCATGCTGTGGCAACAATCTATAATTTCAGTAGTGTTTGTTAGCAAAGCAGATAGTGTGCATCGTCAACATTTTGTAACCCTATTAACTCTGAGATAATGGACTTGTCTCCACTATATTTCTAAGCTTATTGAAATGGACTGTAATTAGCAGGTTGTTCTTTTTTTTTTTTTTGATACAAGTCTCTTGACCCCCAGAGCCAGTTTTTACACCACAAATAACAACCACTGCAGGTGATCAAAGCCTGAGATGGAGGTGGACACAGACAAAAAGACCTGGAAGCCAAACTTCAGTTTCCTTTCAGAGTTCATGCAGCAATCATGAAAAGTACTACTTCGGAAAAAAAGCACTTCTGAGGAAAAATAATATTTATTTTGCTTTACCTCACAGTGTTCTGCTTAAGTGTTTTACCTCTGAACATGAGAGGTTTACCTCTAAAAGTGAGGCTTGATGTCCTTATGAGCCCAGACCAGAGCAGAAGCTCTGGGTAAACACCATGGATTCCTAATGCTTTTTGCACTCATCCGTCCTTCCTAGCAAATAAGATCAGGAAACACTTCTGTTTCGTCCTTAAAGCTCGCTTGTTGTTATCCTTATTATTTCAAGCTTAGAGGATGATCTAATGTAAACTGGATTCTGATTTTTGTCAAGCCAAATCCTTCCGTAGACAATGCTCCCTGGAGAGGGAGGCTGCTGTGGGGCTGGTTAAAGCCCTGCTGAGGTGGCTGGGAAAGCTGGGTCTGGCTGGTGCTGGGTGTGCTTCCAGGTTACCCCTCTGACCTTGCCATGCCCCGTCTGTCGTAGCTCTCTGGGCATTTTCTATGGTGACTGGAAAGAGATGAGTGGGATAAAATGTGCCCTGCAGGTCCCCACTCTCCAGTCACGACCGTGAACAAATGATCTCATTTTTAGGTAGCCAAACAGACAGGCTCAGTGCCCTCCTTAATCTCAAACATTAGCTCTCCCAACTCTTAAGTTGTTTTTTCTTTGTCAGTTTATAAACTTTCCAGGATAACAAAATCAGAGGTTTTTAGTCCTAATCAAGGCAGCCTTCAGATGTTGCCTACTCTATGGCAATAATTTCAGTGAAACAGAGCATTGCAGAATGACTTTTATCTTTCTTCCACATTACAACTCCATAATATTTTACTCTGGTTGTAAAAACAGACAGACACATGCACAGGAAAACTGAAAACAAAACAAAACAAAAGAAGTAGAAAATGGGCCTTAATAAAATCTTCACCAAGTAAAAGCTCAAAGAGGCTGCCTTTAACACAAGCATGTTATTGTCAACAGTGGCACCTCTGTTCAGCTTCTTCCCTTACCTAAACATTCCTATTACTGTCATTCCTTGGGTTGTCATATTCACTGCCTTGACAGTACAAACACTATGCTGTAAAATCTGTCAAGAGAGGCCAGTTGATTTCCTACATCTTCTGACACTTGCAGGTCTTTAATACCAGGCTGTCAGAACACCTAAGAGAAGGGTGGGTGCTTCCCTGTTCAGGGCTGTTCCTGTGACTACCATCACACATACTTTAATCATTAGCCTTATACTGCTGTGAAAGTCTGACTTTCATACCCTTGCAGTCCCGTGCTAGATAATGCTGCTGGCATAAATCTATCGTAGAGGTTAGCTGGCTCACTTACCCATGGAGTTCAGTTTGTAAAATGAAGCCTTTATGTTTTACAAAGCTTACACAGTGTTTTTTAAACTTTCTTCTGTGACTTTTTTTTTTTTTTTTTTTTTTTTTGAGGGGGAACTGTTGTAGGTGTAACAATTACTCAGTGACAGGCGTAGGTGAAATTCAGCTGCTTAAAATAAACCTCTCTATGCCAGGACCCTTTTGTCTTTAGGTGTGCTCATGGAGCAGATGAGCTCGGTGGGCAGTAAGTTTTCTGTAATGCAAAACTTCTTTGATTCACTATTAAAATGAAACTGAGAGGAGAAAAAGAACAAGAAAAAATCAGACCAGAACAGTCCATGGCCTTGAATTGTTCATGGTACTCCCTTCACAGGGAGGAGAGAATCTGTAATCCTGCTCCTGCTCTGCTGTTGTCCCCCACTGACAGAGAACATACCAGTTCCTGGGCCAACAATTTTCCTGAAATGGGCATTTTTTAATCTCTCCTGTTCTAGCATACCACTTGGATACAAAAAAAATTAAAATCAAAAACTGTTGGGAAAGCTTTTATAGTCCCTGGATAAGGTGTTGCCCTGAGATTCAGCAGTCTCTGCTACTACCAACAGCCAAATGGATCCCACAGTGTGACACAGTGCCACAGAAGCCACACAGTCCATGGATTTAGGAAACCCCCTTCCAAGAACAAAGAGTGTGATAAGCAAGGTGGCATGAGTCAGGTAAGCCACCAGAAACCATAGGTGGATGTTTATGTAGCTGTAAGTGATTGTACTGATGCTCCAAGAGTTTCTTTTCACAGAGAGTGGAACTAAAAAATTAGGTCTTCAGTGCTTTAATTGCCAAAGAGCATTTGCTGCAGGAACCTAATAACTTTTATATTTACAAATCCATGAACACCCTGCAAGAGCATTAGTGGAGAATCAACGGAGTTGTGGCTGAGGCAGAGGTAGGACAAGTTTAGAGATCAGTTCCAGTCCCAGCCCTGCTCCCTGCCAGCACAGTTCAGTTCGGTTCAGTTCGGTTCAGTTCAGTTCGGTTCAGTTTGGTTCAGTTCAGTTCAGTTCAGTTCAGTTCGGTTCAGTTCGGTTCAGTTCGGTTCAGTTCAGTTCAGTTCAGTTCAGTTCGGTTCAGTTCAGTTTCGTTCAGTTCAGTTCAGTTCAGTTCAGTTCAGTTCAGTTCAGTTCAGTTCAGTTCGGTTCAGTTTGTTTCAGTTCGGTTCAGTTCAGTTCGGTTCAGTTCAGTTCGGTTCAGTTCAGTTCAGTTTGTTTCGGTTCAGTTCTCCAGTCCTCAGCCTCCCACTGCAACAGAAAACCATGCCACTGCTTTGTGCAGCTTATCTCCTTGGGCCAACCAGGTGGGAACTCCTACAGCTTGTCCAGTGGAGCCTCTGGGCATTATTAAAAAACCATAAATAATCAGGGAATGGCTTGGGCTGGGAGGGATCTTGAAGATCCCTGAGTTCCTGATGCAAGTCAGCAGCAGCTCTGGCTTGCTGTGCACATCACCCAAACGGGGGGAGGCAGCACAGCGTCACCCCCTCGGACCTGCCACAGCCAAAGTGCACTCCCTTCTCCTCAGCTGAAGGCTTAACAAGGAGAGGGAACACGGCCCGGCCGGGACTGCTTCCCTAAGGAATGCTGGGTCTGTCAGAACGGCGCTGGTGACACTGATGCTGAACCTCTGGATGGTGTCCAGCAAAAACCTCTGGTGAGGTCATGGGACGTGGCTGCGCAGCATTGAAAAGGAATCCTGAGTTAATGTAGCTCTGATGGTTCCAGGTATACACAAAATACCTTGTAATATTGCAGCTAAGTGATAGTTAAATAAACAGCAGAGGTAATTGTGGGATACATTAGAGGCTCTGCAGATTTATGGTGCCTCGAAGGCAGCTCCTCGCAGCGCTCCCTGCCAAGGTTTTCAGCAGGGTTAACGCTCTTGACTCCTGTGCTGTAAGTGTCTGAAAAATATGAATTGTTTTTCACTTGCTGTCCTGGACTGACTGGTACATTGCTGCTTTTATTCACAGCCAAAAAATATTTTTAATTCTTTATGGGTTATTCATCCCTTGCCTGAGAAGCCAGCATAGGTCAGGTCTGGCTGAGTTTGTCTCAGACCCTGCAGACTGGCTGCTCTTTCAAGCCTAAGTCCATGACGTGTGGCAGTTTCCAAAATTAAAATGTTCTGCTAGACCCAAGTAGCTTCTCATATATTAGATTAAGGTACAAAACGTCCTTTGAACTGTGTCCCTTTTCCTTGAACTTGCCATTTGCAACACTACTGATTGCCTAGAGATGTTAGTTGTTCTTTCCTGTGCTCACAGAGCCACTTACACACAATTATGGAGGTAGGGCTTTGTAAGTCCAACCCATCCCTTTCCTAGGGTAGTTTAAGTTACTTTCATTTAAATCCAGGTTTCCAAAGCAACCCTGTCAAATAGAGGCATCCACCTTTCATTTGCTGGATGACTTCAGCTAATATTTAGGCTGTCATGGTCTCCAAGAGAGGGAAGACTGCAGCCTTCTCCACCACTGTATTATCTTTTCTCATTGCTGTTATATTTTGGCAAGCCTGCAGTGATAGGAGGTAATTCTAGCTTGTAAGATCTGAGAAGAATTGAATGCAAATCCCAATGCATACCTTTCATATCTAAATGTGTAATTTTCTGCAACCTTCCTGTCTCCACCCGTTTTCCTCAAGAAAGCTGGTGAATACCTTGCTGTTCTCCCTTTCTTTGGAAACACATGCTGTGCCCTAATAGCTCTTTTCCTTCTTGAGCAAGAGTTTTCCTTCTTGTATTGAAGCTCTGCAACGACCTGAAAATTTGTTCTCAGTCTGTCCTGGTTCTCCTGCATCCTCTTCCTCTTCTACATGAGTGCAGTTCTTTACTCCACATTCATGATTTTCTCGCCTATGCCTGAAGTGTCCCATGACAAGCCATCATTTCCAGGTATCCCTCATCCTTTACGGATCCCATCAGGATAACACACATCCTTCCTCACTTCCACACAAAACCTGCTCTTTTCCTGTCACATTTCCAACTTGTACCATTGGTCTCCAATTTTTTTTTTTTTTTTGGTGAGTTACACATCTTTTTGAAGATTTCTAAATAACACCTTTGTCATTTAGCATTCTGACCAGCATATCAATGCAACCAGGCTCCTGTAACTCATGGATTGCTAAGCCACCTAAATGACTACTCTGATAGCACAAAAAACAATGGGACAGAAAACCACTTACAAATTCCATTCCTCCATGCAAATTTTAAATGCCTTCTGTATTATTCTCAAGTAGGAAGTTACATATTAATACTGTACTGACATAATCCTTTGAGGAATTACAGGAATTAACCTCAGTATGCAATTTTCACTGTTGGAATACAAGTCTTACTCTTGCAGTGCCCCGTGTTTTGGGCCAGCACAGGCCCAGTACCTGCCCAAGAAGCTTTGACTGTACAGGGTTATCAGCCACCACTAACCAAAGAAACCTCAGCCTTTGTCTTTCGTCCTTGTTTATGCACAAAGTCTCCAAACATTCTTCTCAGGTAACCAAATAGGAATGACCTTAGGGCAGAATCCCAGGATCTGATTCTATGTACAACGAACCTGTGGGTTAGGTTGTGTTCCTCCACACTGGGAGAACTATTATTTTAAATCTGCCCTTGTACTGCCATGATTCTATTCCCGTGGATGCAGATCTCTTTCACCTGGATTCTCCATGTGAATGGAAGATTCCCTAATACCATCAATGTTTGTTAATAACTTAAGAACCTCCCTGATTAAATAAATCTGACATTTTCATTAGACAATACTTTTGTTATGTCTGTTCTTCCCACAGTGGGTCTTCAGATCTGCTGCCTTTGAGTTAAAGCTGAAAATTGATGCAGCTTCATTAAATTACTTTTGTTTTAAAATGGGGCTCTCATCTGGTTTTAGATTCTCTCAACAGTTTGAGATGCTCAGGACTGAGGTTCTGACTGCAGCACTGCTGAAAGGAAAACCCAGGTTGCACTTTCATAGCCAAGCTCTCTCTGAGTCCCATATAAATATTTATGTTTATTTGTATACATATATGCCTCCAAAGGTTTGTTTCAGATTCAGCTCCCTATTTCCTTCTGCAGTATTCACACATTTGCCAGGAATGGTTTGGTTTTGCAAGAGCTTTAGCAGCACAGCCAAAGCAACCACACCAGGCTGCATAAATGGAATTTCAACAAGTACTTCTGAACAGAACCTCTTCCCAAAATTGTTTTGCTGTAATTGAAAAATGTCTTTCAAATGGAACCACTTAGCATAGCTCTGAACTGTATCCAGGATGGTCATAAACTGCTGCTCACAGGCCAAGGGCCAAGATTTTAACTTCAGATATAAATGCAGTAGCAGATGCCAATACTGCTAACGCTGAAATCTGGCCCGATGAGCTCAATTTTAAAGGGCTTGTGTCTTTGTTCTCATTTCTGCTTGTAAAATCAAGGAGTGTGATGAAAGCAGAGCTCAGATGAAATACTCTTTGGGAAAACTCACCACAAAAGCTCTTCCCAACCCAGGTTTCTGGTCTGCCTCAATCTTAGCATAATCCAAATAGCTTGTAATGGGGCCTTCTCCAGACTCCCTTATTCTTTATGAGCAATAAACAGGTCAAGAGCCTCAGTTTCAGCTTCAGATCCTTCCATCAAAACACCCTGGATAACACAGTGTCACCACTTCTTCCCTGACATCTCCAGTGAATCCCCTTTGGCTTCTCACCGTGCCCCTCTCGACGGCCTCCACTCCCTGGCTGCATCAATTCAAATTTCTTTCTCCAAAACCATCTCATTCCTCTCATTGTTTTCCCCCTTCCATTCCACCTGTTTAGCCTTCAGTGTCTCATTTGCCGGATTCACCCAGCAGGTTTTACACCCTAAAGTTTCACAACTCAACTTATTGACTTTCTTCGAAAACACAGAAGACTCAAATAAGATCAATTGAAACCACTGATGTCAAATTGCCTCAATCAGAAGGCTGTAAAGCAGAGTTCCTTCTGCTTCAGCAAAGGCTCCTGCTCTTTAATGTTCTCCATGCTTTTGGTAATGGCTGTTGAGAAAACAGCCTTTCACGGGACTGACAGCAAATTCAGAAATCTGAACAGGCACAGACATTGCAGACAGCTTAACAGGTAGAAAAGAGTCAGCAATAAGCCAAGAAGGCAAGAGAGAGGGGGAAAATACCTCTTAGCAACCTGTTCATTCTTGGTTTACCCCAACATCAAGACCACGTCTCTGTAGGCAGCCACCGGCCCACCCCTTTCGCCTTCACTCCATCCTCATTCTAGGATTACAGCTCAGGCTTTCACAAGGACTTAGGGCACCAAGTCTCAGCTTCTGCTGAAAGCTCTTCCAGTGTGCCATCCAGCCCTGGGTTGTATTTGTGGTTAATACCCCTGGTGCCCCAAGAACTGCCCCAATGCCATTTCACAAGTGATGCTTTCTTGGAAAGTTTCTGCATTTACTGCGGCTGTTCCTCAGCTAATATGTCTGGGATAACAAGGGTGAGAATTCCAGCAGACAGATGATGATGACTAGAAATAATTTGATATTATCTGTTTCTCTATCCCTACTGGTGGAATATTTTGTTTCTTACCAATTCAGTTTTGCATCACAGTAAATCATGGGTAAATTACTGATTAAATCTTAGCCTTAAAGACATGACCAGCAATAACTAGCATGAGAAAATCATTTAACTCTTAGATTCTACTGATTAACATATAATTCATGTGATTCTTTTTATTGTTAGAAACACAGTTTAATTTAAAGATAATCTTCTAATCCACTGTATTAAAAAGCAATTATGGCAAGAGTGCATTAACTATGAAACTGTTGCACATCCCAGAGATACAACAGATCCAGGACTCTGTTAGAAACAGTCATGTGGAGGTGACTGAACAACTGGGGAGAGCATCAGTTAATCCCCTTAATTATTAAATGCAAAGGATTTAATTTGCTAGTGAAATTCATGGAGTTGTTGGATACTGGGAACGGGCTGAGGTGGTTGTGTGCAGCAGCAACACTGAGAAAGGCTTTCCAGGAACCTTTCCAGTGGAATTTAGAAACTGAGATCCAGGAGGAAGAAACAGCATCTGTAACCAAGCACAGCACCACAAAGCTGCTGCGTGCTTCTCTGGCCTGCGTGAGACACGCTGATACATCAAAGGAAATCTGGAATGCTTAAGTCTAAAGTTTTAGACAGAAGTGTAGAATCCTCTCTAAATTAAAGAAATCAGTGAAAAAGAAAAAAGAAGACCACACAGAGAGAACTCCATTGTTTTGGATGCTAAAGAGAGATTCTACTTAAAAATTAAAATCACATTTCCCCTAAGTACCTGAATATCAATAATTCAAATACTTAAGTCAGCGAAAATGGTTGAATATCGGATCTGCATGAACAGAGGAAGTCAATGGCACATTCAGGATTAGAACCTGAGTCTGTTTCTCAGAACATCTCCTTCTGAAAATCTCTTTTTGCTACATGAATCAGTTCCCATCACTCTGGCTGCCTCAATAGGACACGTGGAGAAAGACTTTAATCCCTCTGAAAGGCCCGGACATACTACAAATTATTAGCATCCTCCACTGCCTGTCTATGCAATTTGTCTTCTGCACAACTGTATTTCAATCTTAATTTCATTAGTATCTTGTACTGTATTTGGATTAGTTATTACATGAAAATGAGTATCATTATATATGGCAAAGATGAAAAGCTTGCCGATGGAGAAGTATTAATTCCCTTGTTGAGGGTATTGCACTCACGGCCCCTCCAAGTGTTTTATGCTCAGCTGAAGTGCTTCACCTCTGTCTCAGGTAAAACAATGTCCTCTTTTTGCTGTCTTCAAGCTGGAAGCTGTAGGTGGTCTGAAAACAGATTATGGCCCCAGTTGCTTTATATTATTTATTGATATTAGCTGTATCTTGCTAATCCACCCTATGGAAAGAGAGAGGCTTCCCTATTTCCAAGTCAGATTTATCGGGAGAGCTGGGTTTTCATTGTTTAAAAGCCCAGCCTAAGTCTGAAATATGACAATAATTAAAGAAATCCAGTCTGAGTAGAGATTTGTTCATGTATACTAATGATTGTTTCTTAAACTTCAGCTCACTGTGATTTTATAGCAAGGGCGAGCACAGAAACCCAAAACCATCTCAAAGGTTTTCTCATCCTGTTTGTACGTGGCTGAACTCGAGGAGCTGCATTCCCATTGCCCAGTTTGCACAGTCTGGGGCAGCCTGGATGTTTTTAAGCAAGAGTTACTCATTTAGCAGGAACAGGTAATTCACTGACTGGCTGAACTGTTCAGGTAAATTCCCTGCACTATCAAAGCTTTTGCTTCTTATATGCTTATGCAGCTTATCTGTTACTCTTTGAAATGCATGCCTAGAATCCTTCACTGCATTCTCAACTCTGGCTGGATTCAAAAATTATGGCATTAGAGGCAAAATACCAGGATCATTAGGTCCTGAAAGTCATCTCTCTCTGTTCCCACTACTGTTAAGCTCCAGATTTCTGATCTTAGAGACCTGAAGGAGAATAAATACATGTTCAGTATTTGATTTATTTCCATGTTATTAAATCTTGTTTGTGCTCCACCCAGGTACAAGCAACACTGTGAACTTATTTCATGCCACAATGGATCATGTCATCAAGTCATTATTCCCATTGGAAACACTGCAGAGTTGCTTGCAGGCTTGGGAGTATATGATAGTCCCAACTCCAGATCCTGTGATGGGAATGAAATTCATAGTGAGTTGGTAATTACATCTGGTCCTATACTGTGAAGATACAGGTGCTCAGAGACAAGCATGTCAATACTCTGTGTTTATATTTTTGCAAGATAGGAGAAATTCAATTTTATTCAGCTACTTCCCAGTGACTTTCGGCAACTGTACGTATCAGCTGAACTTTTTTCACTTTTTATTTTAAAGATAAATTGCTCCATGCACTATCAAGGATACTTAGAATTTAAGAATAGAACCTATTAGGCTGTCACTCTTGCACAGACACAGACCTTGAAGAGTCTGAAGAAGTAGTCTTTATGTGACAGCATAATAAGGATGTCAGGCCTCCCCCAATCTTCTTGAACGACATTTTCCCCAGCAGGGAAAATTAATACACTTCAAAAGTTATAACGTGCTGGAAAACACATCAGCCATCAGCATGATTTTCTAAAATGAAGCAGTGTGGAAACCACATTCTTAATCAACTTTCATAAACCAGCTCTCTTCCTTTTGCTAAAAAACCCCAAAATAAAATACAAAAAAAAGTGCTTCCTAATGCTTTCACTGTGTGCAGCATCAGGTTTGCTAGTGAAGTGTGGAATATTTTCCCTCTCATGTTGTTAAATTTCAAAGACACGCTCCTTCGGGCTTGTCTTAAGTCTGTCATCTGTGCTGCAAGCAAAGACTCTTAGCCCTTGGACAGCTCCATCCCACCAGCAGATCAATCCGAACGGCAGTCCCTGTCCCCGACACGGATGTGGCACCGTGCCACGGCTGTTCGTGTGTCACCCCAGCCCAGCTGGCTTTTGTCACTGCACGAGCCAGGGTGGGACACGCAGGGGCCCTCCAGCATGTGCAGGGAGTGCACGATGGTGTCTGAGCACAGCAAAAGGTACCTGCTGCCTCAAAGGGTGGGAAACACTGGGAATTTAACTCAGGTGAAATAATAAGAGGGGGAGGGAAAAGAAGACAGAGGAAATGGAGATGAACGTAAGGGGGAAGTGACAAAGGACTGAGGAATATGGATCAAGAAAACATGTCAACAGGAAAAGCAAACATTCTAGAAAAATAAATTAAGAGGAAACAATGTGAAACAGACCTGGCATGTTCAACTATAAAATAAGAATCAATCCCTCATTACTGATGTTCTCTTCCCTGCATTTTCCTATACATTTCTACACATATACACCTTCCATAGATTTTCTAGGTGTGTGCAGAGAGCTCCACATGAAGTATTGCCCACCAGTGGGAAGCAGGGCACACGAGTTCAGGGATAAAAGTGTGCTGCTTTCTGACTTGCTGAAGGTGGGAAGCCTCCCTTCCTGCTACTTCCGAGGACCTCAGGAGAAGTTCAGGGTCCAGAGCAACCTGAAAACAGATGTTCTTGACAAGGATTCATGTCAATAAAAAGGGAACATATTCAAAGCCCTTGGATGTTTGTGTCACTGACCTGCCTGTGGTCAGGGAGAGAAGATGCCTTGCAGTGAGCCATGGCAGATGCTGGGTGCAGAAGATGTTCTTTTTATGTTTAATACTTATGCCAAATGACATCAGTGATGCTGGCTTTCATAAAGCTCCTGATGAAATACACCCATTAGATAGTAACTGGGGAGGGTTTGTGGAGCACAAAGGACCAAAGCATCAGCCTTTGTTTCATTGGGTGCTGTGCAAATGAGAAGCTGAATCTCATCATGATGTTTTCAGAGCACAAGTGGAGGACAATAGAGTCCTCCACCTTTCTTCCTCAGGAGAGGACAAGACAATGTAATGTAGTGATCCAAACCTATGAAATGAAAAAGTCTTAGTTTGCCACTTCTTGCACCAATTCCTGGTCTTTTGCAGACACTTGCCAGACAATGGAGCTGAATAGAACAGGGTATTATCAGTATGATAGTAAACGGTGGATATAATGCAAATAATATTAAGACTCTACATAGCAAAGTAGTTCCCGCAATACCATCAGGCATTGATGGAAAATCAGAAGTGAGTGAAGAAATCCATGAACAATCCCAGAGCCCAGATTACAGACAGGACATGCCACGAAAGAGTTGGACTCAAGTTATGAGTCTTGCAGGTGAAATGGGAGGGTCGAGAACGGTGTTAAAATAAATAACTCAAATCTGAGCTTACAGTGTCCCAGAGCCAACACAGCAGAACAAGACAACTGTCTTCGAAAGGGCTTTCAAACCCCACTGACTGAGCACAGAGATGAAGCTTATCCAGGTCTCAGAGGAGCTGCTCAGTCCCAGGGAAAACAAACCCTGCCTTTGCGTGGTGTTTGCAGCTGAGAAGGCGACTGGTGCTCGAGAGTAGTTTCCAGCTCTGCCAGTTTCCTGATTAGCTCCCTCAGAAATAAAACAAACAGGGATGACAGATGATGATGTCCCTATCACTGAGCAGTAGTTTTTGCTACACAAATCATGTTATTTTCTGTTTAGAGGAGGCAGCGTGGTTATATCATTAAAGGAATTGCTGACAGCTTCTGCTATTAATGGTCCCAAATGTGCCTCCTGCCATCTGTGATGGGCAAACGATAGTAGCAGGCAATGATTAGCTTTCTGAACTACCACTTAATGAAAAGGCAGAATTTTTTGAAGCGGGGATATGTTTCTTAGTGGCCTTTAAGAAAGCTCTTGATGTGAGTCATCTGCTTTGTAAAATGTGGTAATTTCACAGGGAAGAGCCACTAATCTAAGAAGCAAAGATACAGTCTGCACTTATGAATGTATTTTCATTGTGACCAGGTTTGGTGGGAATTGGCTTCGCCCTAAGGACAGCAAAGCAGACCTAGAGGGTTTGGCCACCGTCAGAGAAATAGCCCAGCCCTGAGGTGATGCTGTGCCACTTTGTTCATTTTGCTATAACTGCAGTTATGGGGGACACTGCTGGGCTTAAAAGTTTTCATTTATTTTCTCTTCTTTTGCACTTTTAGTGGGCTCTTTGTTCTTTTTTTTTTTTTCCCCTAGAAGGATATGTTAATCAACTGGAGCTGGGGCTAAGACGACAGCCCCAGATTTCTTGCATCAGCTGTTCAAAAATTCTTAAAGAATCATCTTGCATCAAGCTGCAAAACGGGTTGGGTTTTGGGGTTTTTTTAGTAAATCAAGGGAACCCAATTGACCTAGTGCTTGATGATTGCTCTAAGCATTTCTGCCAAAGCACAATGGGAGAGAAAAGCACACACAGGACTGAATTTCACTGACTGGTCAAGCATCAGAGAAGGCGGCTTTGCTGGCAAGCAACTTAGATCTTCAGTTTATCCAACATAATGAACATATATTCTCTTTTCATTCTAAACTGAAATGATAATCTATTTCTGAATAGAAAAAGAATTCTCAATCCTCTAACACACAGTCCGCTAAATACACAAAATATATAAAGCTTTGTAATGGTCATAATGAGGTTTGAATCATGCTAAAATTGTGCCTTTATAGAAACCTTCAGGTGCAGCATTGCAAGCTGACAACTGGATTGGCATCTGCTTTGGCTGTTCTCAGAACAAGCATTAATGAAGCTTGCTCTGGAACAGAAACAGATGAATGTCAAACTTAAACAGAAAGAAAGGGATTGTTTGAAAGTGAAGATGAAGAAAGTTGGACATTCTTTGGCCTTCTCGAGCAAACAACTAAAATAGAAATATTTTTCTCTGGTTATGATGGAGGGATAAAAACATCACCTTTGGGTCAAGTACAGGACACAAAAGTGAACTGCTGATGTTGCAGGAAATCCTGCCATCAGTTGCAGCAGCCAGCACTCAAAAGACAGACCTTCTCTTGAATTCCATTACGCTATTCCCTTTTTCAAAGAAAAATTAGGGTGGTAACACTTGCTATGAACAAATCCCTCTGAGCTGTAAACAGTTTCTGTACTGACATACACTCTGACCCTGGAAAGCACAGAAGGCCAGGTGGGTGTTGGGGGAGGAAAGGCAGCACACCTTTAAATGTTACCTGAAATAAGCTCAGTCTATGGCTCCACCACAGCATTTGCATACCCATGTTATTTTAATCATGAGTAATTACTGAGAAACAAAAGCAACTCATGGCAGGATAAGAACTATAATACAGAAATCAGTAAAACCATCAGGGGATGTCTATTAAGACCTGATTTAAGAGGGTCATTCTTTTAATTTTAATATTGCCAGCATAAAACATAATGTAATGTAACAGAGCCCAGCTTTTATTTAGGCAGTTACTCTACTGGATTAATACAATAGTAAAACAAAAAAGGTCAATATTTGTATTTAACATTTCTAGAGCCACAGTAATTTAGCAGTGCTCATGCACAGCCTGTCTTGGAGGTGGATCTTTGATTTCAGTATGTAGTAACAGAATCCCAGACTGGTTTGGGTTGGAAGGGACCCTAAAGACCATCTTGTTCCATCCCCTCCCGTGGGCAGGGTCACCTTCCACTATCCCAGGTTGGTCAGAGCCCCGTCCAGCCTGGCAGTGTGACAAGATGTCTCAGAAGGATCCCTGAACTTAGAATCTCATCTCAAGGACCCAGGGTTGAAAGATGCCACCCCACCCCATGTCCTTACGCAGGACAGTCAGCTCTTCCATCATCACCCTTTGGGCTGCCAGCAGTGTCACACCAGCATAGTGCCAGTGTCATTAAGGAGGAGAATCAAGCCCTGATCCCTCTCTCATGTGTCTCAGCTCTCATTTGGAGCCTCACAGACATGAGTCAGAAAGCCAAGGGTTTCCTCCCGAGGGCAGAAGGGTGAACTGCTGCTGCACACCTACTGCTTTGCCATTAGAGCCTCCTCACAACTCCAGGAGAAGCGAAGGAGATAAGGAAAAGGGAGGATCAACCTAGTGAATATTCTCCTTCATTTACATTAAGTAACTTTGTATCTGAGCAGAAAGCCAGCTGCAGAACGCTTGGGAAAAATCACTGCAAGGCAGATTTGCTCACAGTTCTCATCTCATGGTCCTTCTGCACGCAAAATTCCGATTAACTTGTGCATTTGGAACAGGCAGGATTCTACACAAACACACCCGGCATCCTCCGTGTATATTCATTGAGACACCAGAACAACACCCAGCCAGTCACCACAGACTTCTCTGCAAGGACACTTCAAAAATGAAACCCAAATTCTCTTCTACAGATGACAGTTGAAATTTTGTCCACACTGGGGGAAAGGGAGGTTTTCCAGGCAATTTTGAACTGCTCCTACTTCCAGGCAGACACGGGTTGGATGCAGATGATCTCTAAGGTCCCTTCCAATGCAAAGCATTCTGCGATTGTATGATCCAGCCAGCCATCCCAATATTAGAGGGAAGCGTGGCTGTTGTCCAGAGCTGGGTTTGTGACAGCCACAGATTGGAGAGGCTGTGGAAAAGCTGTGGTTACCAATGGATTTATCTCTGTAGGATCCTGGCAGTAGCTGCTGTTTGCTGATGGGATCTACAGCATGGGGGGCAGAGGAGAGGGCCCTTCTGCTGGGGCATCATGGAGACTTCTCAGGTGCTCAAAAGCACCTGCAGGAAGCTGCAAGGCAGAGGATTTTTTCTTATTCAAATGGGCATCGACCTTGTGTGAAAACAGAGAAAAAACATGGGCTGGGAAGAGATGGACAGGGTAAATAATTAAGAAAGCGCAGTGCTGAGAAAACGAAGCATTGGAGAAAGCAGCAGGGATCTGTGTGCTCACTGAAATGAGAAATGTGACATTTCAATGACCCAGTAAGTTTGTAGGAGCAGTCATGGAAGGCGTGTTGTTACAGTGGTTAAGGGATTTCAGCCCTCGTGCTTCAGGCCATAAGGCAGGTGCTGCCTGCTCCAGGCTGGCCAGAACCACGCTCCCCCCACCGCATGTTACCGCTGAATTGTCCAGTATAGGGTTTTAAACCATTTTCTGAAGCATCTGGTCTTGGCTTCTCTCAAAGGCAAGGCACCTTTGCAACTCCAGATGAACCATTGCTCTGATGTGTTATGACAATTTCTCTGTTCCTACAAATGTCTAGATTAAACTCAATTTTCCTTTCGGCTAAACGGTTCACTTTACAAAAGCAGTTCACAGAAACGCTCAGTGGAAAAAGAGAGGACAGTAACCTGCCCGGAATACTTTGCCACTATGATAATTAAAATATAGTATCCGGGGCTTTGCCTAGAAATTATTTTAATCAGAATCATGTTATTCCGTGCAGTGCAATAGGTATTCCCAGTCAACTAACAGCCCATCCCGCTGGATGCAGGAGATTAGTCTGATGCCTATTTAGTGCACTGTGACAAACCCTCTGAAAGGTGAACCTGGATTGCAACAGTCCCTGATAGTAAAGAAAACATAAAGTAGAAAGCCTGGACGAATGGCAGTTTAACAAGGCTGACAGTGCCAAAAGAGTTCCTTGCAAGAACAATGAAAAATTATCCCTGGGGTTTAAACTAAAAAAGGGCACTCAATGATTTCCAAAAAAGTGAAAACTCTTTTGATTTTAAATCCTTGTAAAGCAAAGTCAAGTTGAAGCTGTCACCGTAACCTGAATGGAAGTTTCATTTCAAACCTCTCATAGCCTATAATGTTCTGATTTTAAAGGTTAAACAAGCAGTAGAAACACAATTTGATTAACCTTCTTCTTCCCCTCTCCCAAACCCCAAACCAACTAAACAAGTTAAACTACCTGGAGGCCAAATTTGACTTGGTAGCTGAGACCTGATGGGAACATTGATGGAGGAGGAGGAAGACCAACAAAACAGGAACTCTACCAAACTTGAAAATGATGTCTTAGAAGATTTAATTTATCTTAAACTCCTGGCATCAGTAACTTCATAAAAGAGAGAGAGAAGGGAAAGTTCTCATTGGAGAACACTTTAGCATACATGAACATAAGGAAAATGTTTTGTTCCCCCTTGCTGGTCTGATCTGTCAGAACGAACAGTTCCCAATCCAAATCAATTTTCTCCTACTACTTTATCAAAATACTTTGTTTTACAACATGCTGGCCAGGATCATTTACGGATCTCCTGAGTCCTGTTTTCCCCTGCAAAACCTGGGAGATATATCTCTCTTCCCTCTAGAAGAGGGAAGACTTATGCTAATTAAATTGATTTCTCTTTAGGGAGGGGGAATGTTCATCTGTACTGGTATTTTCATTACAGTATTACAAGCTCTCCTCTTCTTCACAAAGCAAGAAACACAAATGACCTTTTCTATGTAAGTGTGAATTGCCAGGCAGCAGGGATAAAGATCCACAGGTTCAGAAAGACCCACAGGATATATATAGAGGAAGGAGGAAATATTTCACTATAACATAAGTAAAAGAATAAAATTTTTCAGTATGTTAATATTTTGATCAGCTCCCAGTGAATGGTTCCCAAGAAGCTATCCATGTGGGAAAAGCTAAGCATGTGCCTCACTGTACCAAGACAGACTTATTGCTCTGGTTCTTTTATTAATTACTACCCTGACAGGCTGCCACTCTCCCTTCTCTATTACCAGTGCAGCCACTCACTGCCATACAACCTGTCTCTTGATTTATGGCACCTCTAAATTTGCATCACACGAAGCTGAATGACTGAGTGACAAAGTTCTGGAGACCTGATGACTTTACATCCATCACCGACTTAACTGTTTCCCTCTTGTGCAGAGGAAAGGCCACACAACAATGGGAACCTCACAGAATTACTGCTTTTCAAACCTGAGAAAGGAACGAAGCTTTTTTTTCAGAGAGCTGAGGTCCAACATGGCATCAGTCCAAGGCAGATCTCCCGCTCAAGGAGATTCATGGTTTTGCCAACAATAAAAAAAGACAAATTGACTTGCTCTTGCCTGAGTCTTTCCCCCCAGATGCTCTCCTTAATGAATGCATCAGGAATCACTGCACCAAATGGAATGACCTCTGCAATATGCAGTTTGGGACAAGAAAGTGCTGGCTGGCTCTGCATGACCCACTCTGCTGAAGTTGCTTATCTAAACTCTGGAATAAATACAGAATAAATACCCAGAACCCGCAGCCACAACAGAAGAGCCAAGAGCATAGAAATACTTCTCAGAAGACTTCCATAACCTCCATTCCAGCTGGGAACTGTAAGAAATATTTTGTTTAGGCTGACTAACATTGGAAAATCAAATCCTAAAGAAAGAAATAATGTCTCAGCATGGTTACAGGTTCAAAACTAAACTTTTGAGTGGATTTGCATGGGGACGGGAAACAACCTGAGAGAGTTAAGTGCTCCACTCTTCTTGCAGACATCCAGCAAGAGGCAAAAGGCATCAACACCATCTTGGTAATTCAGGAAAAGAATCTCCAAGGGAATCCCAATATTTTAAGCTCCACTAAGAATATGCTGGAAATCCCATCATATCAAGCCTTTAAGACCCTGTAATACATCCATAGTTAAGTCCTGTGCTTGTCACTGAGGAAACACAGATACAGCACTGAAGGTTTCTGTGTCTGTAACAATTTGTAATTGTTTGTTGTAAAAGGTTTTCATGCAGAAGAAACAGAGATTTGTTGGATTTTGTGACCAAGCTGACCAGAACAGCAATGTGGGTAAGAGAAGGGAGTAGAGTTTCCACAAACTGGTGAGGAAGGGAGGTGATGTCAGCACTCGTAACTGGAATTAAAGAAGCCATCATATGGCCAGAGGGGCAAGAGAAAAGTTTCAATATGTGCCAGGAGCCTGGAGCCAGCTGTCCCGTGGACATGGTGCCTTCACACCCATCCAGTATATTCCTCTCATGTGAGTCTCTGCTCAGAAATATCTTTCTGTTGAAGTAACTTATCTGTCACTGAGGACACCCCTTCACTCTTACTGCTGAAAAAGCATTTCCATTAGGAACAAAAAACCAACAGTCAAATGTCAAAAAGGGGGTTATTTACATCACAAGAAGCAATTCCACATAATTTTAAATTTTCTGTCTGCATTGTGTCTTATAGCCTGGAATTGAAGCCATTAAATTAGGTTAGAGTCCTGTCCATTGACTGCAGAACTACTCATAATTTAATCTTCCTAATAACATTAAGAGTGCAGTAGGATCCTTGCAAACTAAGGGTAGGATGATCTATTAGCATTTCAAGTGTGTTTTCATGCAGGGTGACTGATAACAATATAAACAAATTCTATAAAGTATGAGTAGTTTCAATACATTATTTACTGAAGCCTGAAAATAGAGCCACTGCTTCACCAAAGGTACAGTTTAGGCTTTTTTTTTTTTTTTTTTTTTTTGAGACTTTGACAGAATTTATGAGAGATCAAATTAAAAGTGTTCTGTAGAAATGATTCCGAAATCCTGCAGCGGTGAGCAGAGAATACTTTGTGCTCTGTGTGCTTGTGAAAACAGTGAAAGGAATAGAGCCATAAGGGGTAGAAGTGGCTCAGTGAAAGCAGGATCAGGTGCCTGCTGTGGATCAGGTTTACAAACCCCTTCCCCAAGTTCATCCCGGGAAGAGCCGCTCAGAGAAGGCTGAGGGAAGCACTCAGAGAAGCAAAGCCCTCCCATCAAAGAGATCCTGTTGGCTCCTGCTCCGCTCCAGCTGCTCTCCCATTCACCTGTTCACCCCCTCTACACACACACACACACTCTTTAAAAACATTACATAAGGAAGCACAAGCTCTTGGGAACACACTCGTCTGAAATAGAAGGATACAACTCTTGCAAAGCGAGCCTAAAGTGCCTTTTTTTGTGGTGCACTGTTTGTAAGGATCTTGCATAAGCAATAAAAACAGAACAACTTTTTCTGCCCTTTAAGATGTTTCTATACCAGACTAACCCTGGGGGTGAAGCCACGCGTATTTAAAGGGCATGTTGCAATCACTACGCACAAATAAATGCTAAGAAAGAGTGAAAATGAGTAAAGAATCAGGATGATGCAGAAGATTTTAAACGAGTTGGTTCCAAGAGTTATGACCCATCAAGAAAAAAATAAGCAGCAAAGCACCATATAGTTAGATTTGGGATGAGGACTAAAGCACAGGTTTTACATTTCATGTGGAGCCATTCATATTTAAAGCATACAAAAGAGTGGATCCATTTCTTACCACCTGCAACAGAAAACAAAATAACAAAATCCACTGCTCCCCTTCAAGGTAGAAATTACATGTATGCAAATGTGTTTTTCCAGAAATGACTCTTTAAATGTTTGAAACAATAAATCATCTCCTTTTTCTCATCTGTTTCTATCTCTGTTTAATGTCTGTCTTAGTTACCTTAGCAAGAGGGTTGTTTGTTTTGGTTTTTTTTTTAACTCAGGCTAAGCAAGAGTCCAGGATTCATGAATTTAAAGGTGTTTTTGGCTTTGCTGAGACCCCCTCAGGGCCCCGCTGTGGGTGGCAGGAGATGAGCACGCACTGAGGAGTGATATCCCCTCTTTTATGACCTCCAGTTTTCTTGACAGACAAAACACCTGAGAGAATTTTAAGATAAAGGTCTGGGATGATTTTTGAGGCCACAAAGATTCTGAAAGTCATTTTTATATTCTTTTTAGTGGTATAAAAAAGGGACAGTAGCAATACTAGTGCTGTAAAATGACTTTGTGAAGAATCTCTCCTGATCGTCACACTCCAGACTCTCTGTCACAGGCACAAGTCTAATGTTTTCATTTATCATCTCAGCATAGATAAAAATGATCCATTTTTTTTTGAGGAGCTTATTGTCTTTGGATTACTTCTTCTAAACACAGAGTCTTATCTATTCAAGGTGCATGACTGGCTCAACCATGACCTTGTCAATCTCATTAAGTCTTGAATGAATTTCCTCAAATTTTCTTATCAATCAAGGTAATTGCTTCTTGCAGGAAATCCAATCTTCTGTTAACCACATCATTACCTGGTGATCGAAGTCCTCAGACTCTCTGTAAGCTGGAATCACTCAAATCACCCGAGAGAACAGAGAAGCCTAAATTTATAAAAATCTCCACAGGCCATTTCCATTTCAGCAACTATTCCCCAGTTTGTCAAGTACCTTGGAATATTCCTGAGAATTAAGAATACTTTTGTATCTTAGTTTTACGTCTGGCTTTAGGATTGTAAAAGATGACAATATCCTTGCAAAGGCTGTGTAAGATGAGAAGAACATGAAAAGCAGGAAGAAGAAAAATCTCTGGAAGAAGGGGGTTTTAAGCAGGGATCTGAAGAGTAAAGTAGATAAAAACCTTAGATTACAATAAAATCCACTCAGATGTGGCAAAAGGTCCTTGTAACTTAAATTCTCCCTACCTGGGAAGAGTGTAAGAACAGGAACCCAGTGATCTCAGAGGAGCTTCAGCAGCACCCTGAGCCAGGGCACTGGTTCTGTTTAACAGCCCACACTGGATTTTTCTTCTGTGATTCCACCCAGCTAATTTGAACCTACAGCAGCTTTTAGCACATGCAGTATCTCCATCTCTGTTTCAGCCACAAGTGGCTGGGATGCCGTGCTAATTCAGGCCACAGACAAAACACTTGCCTCTGAAATACGGGAATGTAATTAAGAAGGAAGGTTTGGGGAGGGCTGGGAGCAAGCAAGGAGACTTGCTGCTCTGTTGATACAGATGGCAGACAGATCTACCAAGAGGTGCCCTACTTTCAGAGAGACTGCCTGTGTTTTTCTCCTACCAACACAACAGCTCTCGTGCTGTGGAGATTGGTGTTCTGTGCTAATAATTCTGACCTTTTATGAATCAAAAATAATTATTTAATGGCAACAATAAATTAGTGTTTCCTGTACCAATTAGTATTTTTATTTTTATTTATAGCTCTGATCTTTATTTTCAGTGGTTGAGAAGATGATATGTTCATACAGAGATCTGTCTTATCCTGTCTCCTAAGGATCCAGGCAGATGTCCTGGTTGCTGGGAATGCCATGACGGACCACAGTGCAGCCAAGGTGCCTGCTGCTGGTGTAGTGTCATAGTGAAGCTGGTGGGAAATCTGGCCAGGCCCCTGAACAAAACCAGCAGGTTCCTCCTCATGCAAACCTGTGGTGACTAAGTACAGAAACAAGCATGTGCTTTATGAAAATCCCCTAAATACTTAGCTTCATGTATATATGGGCTTTCCACAAACTTTATTGGAATAAAACACACAATCCAGCCATTTGCATATCTAAACGTTGTCCCATCCACCCAGTGACCAGTGGGTGACACAACTGCTGGGTGTGCTGATGTTCTCTGCCAAGGGGCAATGCTGGATAGTGATGTCAAATAAAGAGTGAAAATCCTGTTTAAACTTTATCTTGTCACACATCCTGTTCCACACCACACAAGTAATCACATTGCAAACCTCCAGTAAGTGTTTCTCAGTCTGTTAAGCTGCAGATTAATTTTCCTCCCATCTCAAATCCATTTCAATAATTGCAATGGTTACTTGCCTTCTGTTACCCAACCTACGGGCTCAGTAGAGTAACTGGAATGCAGGAGATGGAAAGGTGTTTCCCAGCAGTGAGAGTATCTTTGGCCAGGAGCTGATTAACACGAGCACCTCTCCTCGTCACCGCTAATTTACATCATTCATAAACTTGCTGGGTGATACAGAGTTCCAACACGCGCCTAACACAGAGAAACTTCCAGAAGATGTGTGTGAACCTGCTGCCTGCAGCCACCTCTGATGCAGCAGAGTGAGCCAGAAGGACCAGGCACTGACACGCTGAGCAAAGGGATCCACAGCCTGAAGGTTGGAAGAGTCATAACCTCGAGTCTTCTGGAAAAGACTCAGAAAAGACTTAAGGCAGACCTGGAAGCTGAGGCAGATGCAGGAGCTGAGGCAGATGTGGCAGCAGAGGCAGATATAGGAGCTGAAGCAGATGTAGGAGATGATACAGATGTAGGGGCTAAAGCAGATGTAGGATCTGACACAGATGTAGGAGCTGAGGCAGACTCTTTGGTGTGATGTGGGAAGGTATTTTCCCACAGGCTGCCTGGCACTACACTTGTTAAGTGACCACGGTCACTCTGCATCACCAGGAGGACTTGGGCACATCCAGCTGCAGACCCCAGCTCCACTGTGGATATTGTCCTGACCTGCAGCCCCCCTGTGCTGGGATTATGGGCAGAGCTCTGTAATTTCCTGTCCTTCCCCCCCGCACCAACCTCATGCTATGGCTGAAACAGAGTAATTACTTTTATGAAGGCTTTTGTAGAAAGATCACTCAGAAGAACAGAAGCTCTGTCATCACCAGAGAATTGCAGCTATCTGCCAGAGGACGGAGGAACAAGAAAATGACTGCAATTGTACCTTACAGTTCACCTTAGACAAACACAAGGGACACAAGGAACCCAAGGACACGGGCAGCACTGAAAGGAGACACACGAGTGAGTGACACAAAGTCACCAGACACTTTTTTGCTTTTACCTGACCTAAATCTTTCCCTTTTGCATCTCTTGCTCTGGTCTCATAAGGAAAATAAATGCTGGATTTGCGGATAGCCTGCACTTGCACAATGACTATATTTAAGCCTGAAAAAGATTTTTGTCTGACTGCAAAATTGCAAGACATGTTTTGCATTAAAAATAAGACAAAGGCTGCCATAAGGTTTTCAGCTTTTCAGAAGCAGAATTCCCCATGGTGCCCACTCAAGACAGCTTTTTGCTTGCAAACTCCAAGGCAGCTCTGCAGAACCTGGAAAGTCCTTACAGGAGGCATTTCAATAATTTCAACTCAAAGGAGCCAGTCATTAGCAATAAACTTAACCCAAGATAAACAGCAGATGGAAAAATCAGAATAAAGATTCCAAAATGCAATAAAAGCAGCAGATTCTCTCTTAAGTGGAAGGGAAAGGTGTTGTGGATGCATAAGTGCCCTGAAGACAACTGCAGAAATGAGTCTGTCCAGAAAAAGATGTACAAATCAGGATTACTTACAGAGAAGATATTCACAAGATGAGCTTCATCCCTCGCTCCCTCACTGAAGGTGGGAGTTGGGCCTCTCTAGAGTACACACCACAGAAATCTGACCTTGGGGCTCTGAATGGCCTCCAGCAAAACCCATCACCCTCCACCAGCCTAAAAAGGGATTGAAGACAGTCTGGCCTTCCAGCTTAACTTATGTAACCTCATGGAGTGGAAGCCTATAAAAGCACCTTCTGGGGATGCTTAATCCATTCTGATAGGCATCTCACATGCCTGCAATAATGACAGGATCTCAAGAAATTACATTATCATACAGTGAGAGCTTTATTTTATCGTTTTTTATTAGCCTAGTCTAAGTGCAGGTACCCCCTCAGGGACCTCGATCAACGATCAGGTTCTATTCAGCACCAAAATGCATTTTTATACAGTGAGAGTGGGATCCCAACAAGCTGTCACACCGTCTCTGTGTGCTAAGAACATACTGCTGACATTTAAGATTGGTTTAATAATAATAATATCTTATTCTTTTAAAACTACAGCAGTGTGTTTACAGATGCAGAATTGAGCCTCTGCTCTAATTATTGATGAACACTGTTGCTACTGATGTGTCTCATACACTAATTGAGTTTAAAGGTTATGGTGCTCCCTTGCAGATGTAGTGGCCCCATTAGACTGCAAAACAAATAATGCAATACATTCATCAACAAGATTTTTAAAATCTTTTTGGATGATAGATAGAAGTCAAGCATTAAAAATATTCACTTGAAATTTCCTTTTTCTTATGCTTAGTGTTCCTTGTCTGTACGTATGGAATTACCTGCAAAGCTAATTCCAAGGTAAAAATAAATATAAAATTATTGCTAAATAAATTATTGCTTCTTTGTTGCTTGTGCATCATATAATTAATACCATGATGTGATCTAACATACTAAGGAAATAAGAATTTGCGATCAGCAGGCTGAAAGAAATTTGTTTATTAGTTTACTGTGATTCAATTTATGAGAATGTGCTTCACTGATCTTTGCAAAAGAACTTTAATTGGAAATGAATATCACAATCTATTTACCACACCACTAAACCCACTCTGCTACAGTTCATTTCAACTACACCTGCTACTTAATTTTCCAATAAGAGAAAAAACTTTGAATTAATACAATAAGGAGCAGCTAGAAAGTAAGCCCAGTGGACGAGTGTTTTAATCAGGGGGCTCCCGGCGTGCCGTTAGGAAACGCTGCTTGGAACTGGCTGGGGCTGTGTGTGGTGTTCCCAGCTCAGCTCCAGCTCAGCCACCCTGCATTTTGAGTGGGACTTTCAACATGCAAAGTCACCATGCCTGTGCCTGGAAGGTCTAAAATCCATACCCAGAAGAAATATTTCCACATTGGGACCGTCAAGGGCAAAAAGACCAAACCAACCTTTTCCAACCGTGTGACCTCTGGAGATTTAATCTGGGGAGTGGCATCACGAGAAGTGAAGAAGAAGACAAGACAGTGTAACACCTCCATGTCTTAATCCCGGCATTTAAGAAGGACTCAGGGCAATCCTAAAGGTCTTGGAGTCTCTGGAAACTGTATTATTTGTGAGCTTTTCCCAAGGCCATTCTCCATATCTGCCACCTTCATTACTCAGTGGGCACCCTTTTAGCGGGCTGATGAAGAAGGAGCTGGAGGGCAGCTGGCCAGGGGAAGCTGCACACCCAGAACACACTTCACACCGCAGGGGAATGGAAATCCATCAGGAATAACAAAAGACTGCTCTGGATGTCTCTGACAACTGGTCATGGCTGCTTCTATCCAACCTACCTGTGAAATCAGCAGTAAGCCCCTAACTGGGCTAGGACTGGGAAGTTTTCCCCCAAAATAATCCTCGCAGTCACCATCGCAGCCCCCTGCCCCGCTCTTCCCACCAGTCAGTCATTTCTGTGCTGCGCTGTGGGGCCAAGTTTTACTCTTGGTTCAGTAAAGTTCCTCAACAGTGAGCTTACTAAAACTATAAATATAGCTCTTCTGATGTCATATGTTTATCCTGATTAAAGAACAGACTGCAGTGCAACACTGTGGTCTCCTTCATAAAGCCTTTTTCATTTTAACACAATGTCTAATTAATGGGCTTCTTTTATCATGATTACCTTTTGTGTAATACTTTAAGAGATTCTGAAAAATTAATTCTTTTACAGGTTATACGCAGAGCGCTAATAGTTTTTCATTAAAGATGTTTTGTGGGGTCAACTTCTGACCCTGCATTTTGCAAAAATGGAAGGCATTAACTACTGCAGAGTTATCACAGATCTAGCCTGTCAAGAAAACACGGGACTGCAAAGCCTCAGTGGGAGCTTTGCCCTCTGGCTACTCAGACTGCCTCTGACACAATGATTTTTTTCTTCCAGAAACACTGATTTGTCAAAATTGAAGCTGCTCCCTCAAACGAGGATGTTTCAGTTGATTCTCCAGACCTGGAAGAACGTTGGAAAAAATTTAGGAACGACCAGAGTGTTCACTCTGATGTCTTTGGGATGAGAAATCTCAAAGGGATGTTTGCATAAAGCTGCTTTTCGTTTTGAAATTAAATTTTGCATCTATTTCCAAAAAGGTGAAATATAAAATGAAAAAGAGTAAAGACTGTAAGGAAACATTTTGAAGACATAAAAAAGTAGTATTTTGAAAATATGAGAAATAAATATTTTCATTGGCCACATGATTTTTCCCCCCCTCTCTGCTAATGTATGAAGACGGTCAAATCCCCTTTTATTTCAAGTGGGAAGGCCCTGCAAGTGTTCCAGGCCAGGTTGGATGGTGCTTGGAGCAACCTGGTCTAGTGGAAGGTGTCCCTGCCCGTGGCAGGTGGTAGAACAAGATGGTCTTTGGGGTCCCTTCCAATCCAAACCATTCTGTGATTTTATAATATTCTTATTCACCGCATCAGAGAGGGACAAAAGCCTTTTACCAGGGCCCATTTTCCCCCAACTTCCTGCATGGGCTTATGAATTGGACCATTACATTACTTTTCCTGAACTTAAACTGTTCCCTACTGGCTTGTGAAAGTATGATTAATATTCTTCAGGAATCTCTTATTAATTCTTCATTACAGTGTAGCTGCACAAAAGGCAAGGGGAATATTATGTCTGGCTTGTTGCACCTCACCAACCATTTCAATAAATATCTTAAAGAACAGAGGGTGTGCAGAGACTGAAGAGTACCAGGGACTGCTTACATTCCATGCACTGCAAAACAGATCACCAATCTGTCTGATTTAATAAAAAATAGTACAGAGCAGAGTTAAATCATAGAGTTGATGCTGAAAGTACAGTATTGCGAATGTGCCTTAATATATTCAGCATGGAGATGGATATGTATTATATATGTTATTTATTTTAGCTGCACAAAGGCAAAAAGGTGCCTTTTATATGCTATACTGTTCTAATAAATATCGTGGTTCCAAAGCTAAATTATGAACGGCATTAAAAATGAAGTGCACCCAAAACACACAACCTGCACATAAAGAATATCCTATGGGGGAAAAAAAAAGAGCTAAAAGAATTCACCAGTGAATAAATACAGCACAGCATAATTACAGGCTCCTGTGTTTTTCAGCCAGGGTACAATCATACAGTTTACTCAAAAGTCTTCTAATAGCCTCTGGGTACACACTGCACTTAGGAGAAAGCTCTCTATTGCGAGCTCTCTCCCCTCGCTGCCTGGCCCTCCACGCTCTTGAAATGTGCTTTTGGGAGAAAGTCTGCACTTGAAAGGGGATGGAGCAGATTTTGGGAGAAATAATTGGCTTTTTGAAGTTCTAATTTTGAGCGTTCTCCCTTTCTCAGATCCTCCAAAGTCCAAATTCCACGGATGCTCACAGCTATTTTTCAGTTGACTCTGACTGACCTTGGACCGCTTTTTTTTTTTTTTTTTTTTTGTGCTAGGTCTCAAGTTTATGTATTAATTGTCCTTTTCTGGCTATTAAAAAAAGAGGGGAAACATTAATAATTAATTTATTCTAAGCTATTTTTAGTGAAGGCAATTTAACAAATCAGTCGTTTTAAAGACACTGTACTACCATGGCAATGCAAGCCTGTATGATCACACATATTTAGTGCCACATGGACCCACTTCCCCCCCCCCATTATCCATCTCCTGGCAACACTGAAAGAGCAGGGATAGAAAGAGCCAATTTTGCCAACTCCTAATCATCATTCCCAACTTTCAGGGAGGAATACTCCTGAAGTGATGTGACATTAGGAGTGGACTGCAGCAGTGTGTGTCAGTGCCAGCTAATTAGGGTTTCAGCTACATCGCCAAGTCAGATGAGAGCTGGTACTGCTAATATTTTCCCTGCAGGTCACAGATACTCACAAAACCACTGTTAGTTTTGTGGCATGTGGAAGTATTTATCTATAGTACTTTGAGTCTTTGAGACTTCTACGACACAGGAAAAAATCGTATTGGAAATCCAGTCAGAGAGATCTTTTATAGAGATTATTGACTTTAAAAGGGCCCAAATACAGTATCTTAAATCCATTTGTCATTGATACAAATGGATTTGCCTTTTTCTTCCTTTGATCAATGGGAATTTGGTATTTTTTGAAGGAGTTAAGCTTTCCAAAGCACTCCAAAGGCAAAAAAAAAAAAAGCTGCTACAGGTTGTGTTTGTGGAAGCACCAACTGGCGACAATGATAAAATGTGACTGATTTCCTAAAGCATGAAATCAAAGCTCGCTTTGTTCAGAGCATTAGCACATTTTCTTTTGACTGTGTATTTACTATAGAAGGTGCACTTTAAAAAAAAAAAAAGAAGAAGAAGAGCTAGAATAAAGCTATTGGGATTGAGATCACGAGGATATTGAATCAAAATCAGGTTCACCCAGTTAACCACTAACAGAGGTTTGTATTAAGATACATTTGAAAGCAGTCTTGGGATCCGAAAATAAACTGCCTAGATATGATCTGAACCGGCGGAAGAACACTGTTATTTTTATGAATGCAGGTAGACTGGCTAATCCCAGGTACAGCACTGGCTGCAGCACCAGTCTCAGAGCAAAAAGGATCCAACCAGTTTGCCCCCCCGACAGAAGCTCCACGTGTTGAAGTGGACTACAGAGGACACACATTCTAACGAGAACGCTGCAGATGAACACTCCTGAGAACACAATAAGATGAGAACTTGCTCTCCAAACCCCACTCTCCAAACCTCTCTTCTTCCCACTGCCTTGGCACTCCTAAGAGCTCTCAATCACTCCTTTCTGTTAAGTACTTCTGTCTCACTTTCCTCCTGCTCATCATACCTGCCTCAGCTCCTCTTTGTTCCCTTGGCAGTGGATTAAACTTCATTTCCTTCTCCCTCGACAGCCGACCTCATCTCCAAACACGACCCCCAGCCTTTGCCCTTCTCGCAGTGGGAACCTTTCAAGTACAAGTGCCGTGTTAAGAGGAGGAGCATCCCTGAAGTGTTTATTGATGCACAATTCCCAGTGCCCGGGGAAGCAGCACAGCCAGGCTGAACCAGGATGAGGTGAAAGGGCCCTTCAAGAAGTAACAAGACACCCTGTTTTTTTTCCTCCAGGCTCTTGCCATCATACTGATTTGCCATGGAAGGCAAACATTCAGGACTGAACCATGCAAACATGAAAGACAGACATGGACCACTTCAGAACATGAAGGTGGTTTGGGTCGGCGTTATATGTGATTTTAAACAAATCTTTAATCTTTTGAACACAAATGAAACTCCTACAGTACAACATCTCAAAGATGAGGTGCATCTCCCCCACCTGAGACATCTACAGGTTATACTTCTTTTTAGAACCTCTTTGGGACGAGATAAGTCATTATTCAGAAAATAGCTCTTTATCTTTCCAGAGACCACACAGGGAGCGACTTCCAGATGATCAGAGTCAATTGGAATGGAATCTTTCACAGACAGATGAACAAATTGTACAGGCTAAGAAGATTTAATGGCATATTTTGCCCGATTCTCAACTGAAACATGTTAATTGGCTATTATTTGCAAACTACTGAATTGCTAAAATGTAGTTAAATAACAGAATGTAGTTAGAGAAACAACTTCTGTTTTACTTTGGAGCACTGGTGTTAATTCACTAAATTTGGAGAAGTCAGATATAAGTTGGAATCGTCTCTAAACATAAAGACACACCTTTAATACCATTCTTTCTCACAAGATGCATGATTCACAGGAAGAACTTCTTTTGTAATCCGTAACCAGTTCAGTCTTAAATGACTGATCTTTTTCATATCACAAAATAATCTGTTCACATTCAATGTAACAGCCAAACCTGGCAGAGGAAAAAAATGAGGAAATGCAGTTACGGCTGACATGAAAATATAAAAGATATCCAACAATCTAAAATAAGCCACAGACCTTTGATAAAAGAGTGTGGTGAACACAATTCAGAAATATTCATTCATCAGATAGGTCTGGAGAAGTCTGCAGTGACATCCTGAATTTGGATTAACTGCACAGGTTTTGATGATCTGTCTCTGGAAAGACCAAAGTATTTCTACTTCATATATATATATATGTACTAGAGAAGGTTTTAATACAATTCAAGGGAGCACACAGTATGGAGAAAGAATAAGAAAATTCTGATTCAAAAATCAAATCTGAATAGATACGGGGACTGTGAAAATTTGGATTCCTATTGCATATTCTGGGCCTGAAAAGCTGTAACTTAAAGATTCAAAGCAACTCCAGCTACTGCTAATCAACAGGAACGTGCTGAACTGTTACTTTGCTCATATTGAATTAACAGTCTTCCTTTACAAAAAGTCCCCTGAAATCAATGAGTCTACTCTTGAGGGAACAACATCACGCCCAGTGCTCCTCGTGAGCTGATACAAACACATCACCCATGTCTGGTAAAGATAACCCCGCTATCTGCAGGGCACACTACTGAGTATTCGCCATCCCAGTATTGATTATTGGCTGCATTACAGATGCAGATGACGGATGCACGTGAATGAGAGATTCCCACAACGTGCAGAAGCAGAATTAGCTTTCTCATCAAATCAAAATAATTAAAAAAAAAGGAAAAAGAATTATCTTGGGTTAAATATTAAGATGGCCTCGATGGCTTTTAACACAAGGATTTACCACATATTCATGCCAATCAAACTCCTGACGCGAACACAGGTAAGTTCTGGACAGGTAGCAATCTCTTTAAGAGAAGATCTCGGAGCCACTGCAGAGACCTCAGCAACTCACCCAGCATCACTCACAGCAGCAGAGCAGACTGCAGGCTCTGTGCCACTAAATATCTATTAAATGTTGGCATTTTGGGCTCCTAAAGGACACACTGAGGTGTGGTCACTCTGAAAAGGTCATACTAGAAACCAAAGATGCTTCAAGGAAAGGCAAAATGATGGGCACAGACAGGAGAGATGGTGTTCCCATGGAAGAATTACCTTTGGATGAGAGGAGCATGATGTGAGCAGGCGGAGCTGCACTCCCAGGGGCAGGGCTGCAGTGGGTCCTGTTTCACTGGCAGTGCCATCAAAGACAGACAGAGTCCTACAGGTGACCATGTCAGTGCAAGGAACAACTCCTCCAAGCCATCCAGATTGCCGTTTTCCTGGGAACAGCCTCTCCTCCAGCAGTCCAGTACATGCCTGACAATGACACTTCAGTTTTCTGAGAACCCTGTATATCAGCTCCAAAGTATTTCTCAAGACTCTGAACTCATCTGTTGTGCACTGACCCTTAGAATTCCCTGCTAAGGAATAGGTTGGAAAGGATCTGCTCTTCTCCTCATTTTTGGGGACACAACCTTCAGCACAGAAGCAGCTCTCTGCAGAGAAGTTGGGGAAGGTCTATAGACTGGCCTATGTCTCATCAGGGATTTCACAGAGAGGGTTCCCTGACCATGACTGTGCCTCTCCTGCTTCCAACCCATTAGGCCTGAAAAAGACACCTGTGATCACAGCCTAAATCATGGGGTGGTTTGGGTTGGAAGGGAACTTAAAGACCATCTCGTTCCAGCCCCTCTGCCATGGGCAGGGACACCTTCCACTGGGTCAGGTTGTTCCAAGTCCTGTCCAACCTGACCTCGAACATTTCCTGGGATGGGGCAGGTTAGATTCTCTGGGCAACCTGTGCCAGGGCCTGCCCACCCTCAAATGGGGATATACAATGCAAGTGAAGGGGCATCAATGCCCTCTTTTAAAGTTCCTCATGCAGCTTCATCTGCAGTACTGCAAACTGCAGTGAACAGCTCAGTCCGAAGTGGAACAGACGGCAAGCCCAAGAGCGAGATCCAGGAAACAAAGAGCCTAAAGAATGTGATGTAGCAGGTCCAAAATGAGTGAGGAGAAGTCTGATGTGATAGTGAAGGTTACAAGACTAAGTGTGATGTTTTAAGTGAATAAAAAAAAACACACTGGAAGATAATTCAGCATGAATTGACCGATTATGAATAAATGTAACCTAGAAAGGAAAACCAATAGAAATGCAAAGTCTTCAAACAGCCTTCCAGTGGAAATAATGAGGAACAAAAAGAAAAAAAAAAAGCTTAAATTGTTTTTAAAAAGAGCCTGAAACTTTACCTTTGAGGAATAAAAGCGTCTGTGATTGCAACACTGGGAATGACATTCCAATATCTGTGGTTTTGGACATGAATTGACTTTCAGTGGGAGCCCAACCCACTCTACAAACCCCTGGAGAGTGTAGAATGATGGACCTCGGGAGAGGTCAGGCTGTTCCCAGAAGGCAAGAAGCACAGCAGGGCTGGAACCAGTGCTTTTCCAGGCCTTTCAGTGGAACATCAAACACGGCTCACAGGGGCATCCTCAGGACACCACTGGGGTTTTCACTCACACATGTGCGTACTTAGTTTTCACCGACTGAAAAGTGCCAGGCACACAAGATTCACTTGCCATCCAACCTTTTGAAAGGTCGGAAAGTTAATGGACCTAACATTTAGAGACGTCTTTTACCCTTTGTACCTTCCTATTAACTTCCACAGAGTAGCACCAAGCAAGATTGCTGCAAAGTTCCTTCACGTGGTTAATTCATCTGTAGAAAGACTTCGAAAAACATGCAATGCCAGAAGAGTTTTAGCTTGAGAGGGAGAGGGAATGGACATAGACATTATATGCCTAGAAGATGGAAAAGCAAATAGGAAGGGAAAGACGTGAAACAGTAATGTCTTGGCAATAAATGCCAACCTACCTGAATTTGAAGGCAATGAAAAGAAAAAGCAGATTAAAAACAGATGCAAATAACAATATTTTGAATTGCTAAAGATATTGTTTTCTCTTTGGAATAACTGTTTTATCAGGAACGTTAAAATGTATGATTTGCTTCATTAATCACACTCATTTCCCTTCCAGAGGTACGGATATGATCACAATTTATTTCACAGGACTGAGATAAAAAGGTTGAGCTTTTATTTTCTTTCATTTGAGTGTTCAGTCTGATTACTGTGAAAAACATTTTCACCCTGAAAAGTTTAAATGCCTTGTATCTGAATGCACAGGCTGCAATAGCCAGCAGCATCTTTTGCCTATCTGTAGTTTCAATTCCAAATTTCCTTTTCTGACTCAGGAAAGAGAGACCAGTGATTTATTACTCTATAGATTACCAAGAATAAAGGCTCTGATTTTAGATTTTTGGACTTGGAGAGAGCAAAACCAACTGCATGAGTTAAAAGGGGAGGAAGAGGAGCAAAACCATAGGCAGGCACATGGGTATGGTTTCAGTGACATTGTGCTCAGTCAAAACAACATTGTCTAATGGAAGGAGTAATGAGGAGTCAAAATAAACCTCCATCCTGGACAAACTGAATGGAGTCCAACATTAAGGGTTAGAAATACTCAGGAAAAATTACTTATTGAGTATCAAAAGAAAGGAACAACAGGTCATTCTAACAAAGAAACTCAGAAAGGCAAAGTTCAGCAATCCTGCAGCTTAAACGCTTTTCCCTAAGATGCATTAAATGAAACTCACTTAATATGAAGAAAGGCTCTCCTGAATTTATGGGCAGGATTTGTCTTTGCGCAGCTCCCAAGGAGAGAAGGCAAGTGAGATCGCATTGAATAACAATCAAGAGAAGGAGAAAATTTTCAAAGACAAAAAAAGGACTGCCTGGAAAAGGGGGTCATTCTCTCTGCTAAAAAGAACTCTGGATGAACAACAGGCATATCTTCAAAATATTTTTTCAGTCAATATCCTAGTCAATGCAGTCAGAACTGCTTTTACAAAGGCAAATGAGTCCATTGGTATTTATCACTGAGAGTACTGCTTTGGTATGAAATTACTGAGGATTCATTAAAACTGTGCTCTTGGGCAGGTGTTTTTCCTGGAAACTAAAAGGAGACAAGATGAATTTTTAATAAAGAAGAAGAAAAAATATACAAAAGTAAGGAAGAGAAGTCAGATTTCACAGTATAAGCTGGAAAGGAGTCTTTGTCTTCCCGTTGAGGACACAATTGTGTGAAGCAGCTGCCCTTCATTTTTTTTCACCTATTCATAACTTCTTTTCTCTAGTCCTCATTTCATTCCACTGCAAAAATGAGCAGAAGAGAAAGGGAGAAAAAAGTACTTGTCCCTCTTGGGTTTTCTCACTGTTTCCTTCCATCATCCACAAAGTGAATGTTACTGGACTTCCTTTGAATTTTATTTTTTCCCACAAATTATATACCAGTAGAAAAATCTCTGCTTTCCACGTGTAGAAAGCCAGAGCTGCAGCTGGGACTTACCATCTCAGCACAGGAATTAACTCGACACAGCAGCTGCAGGTCACATCCCAGGCCTGCACAGAGTAATACCTGCAAGCTGGATAAAGGTTTCTTCCTTGTTATGCTCAAAAAATCACGGACCAGATCTCCAGCTGTTACACAACAGCAGACACGCTTTAGAGCTACACAAATGTCAACTCTCCAGGGAGGAAAATGGCACAGAAAAAACCAGGGCACGGCTCTTCAGCATGAGGAAGTTAAAATTCACATCTCAAAGTCAAGTGACCTCAGCCGAGGCTCTTGTTTCTTGGTTTAAATGTCTTTTTCACCTTGAAAGATCAAGTCTGTATGTGCCTGATTTCCTCTGTATCAGCTACAGCATCCCTTGAGTTATGTGTCTTCAGTGCTGCAAAGCAGAGGTGACACTGCTTTTGCCACTTGTCTCCAGGATTTAGATGAGCTCCGAGGTCAAATGGTGAACTCTAGAACTCCCAAATCAAGAGGAAGTGTTTGTATTAACAACTGGGTTTAATGAATCTGCATTTTAGTAAACTCTGGCTAAGCTTAATACTCATTTGATTTTACCAGACTTCTTCCCTCTCATAATTTGTGTGTGTGCTCCTGCCTCACTAAAAGCTCAAGATACAACATTTTTATTTATGTTAATTTAAATGGCTGCCCAAACAAAAAGGATAGGATTGGAATGATCACAAGTGCAAACAGAATCTACTCAAATATCTTCACCCTCTGTGCCACAGTGGTGTGTGTGCACTGAGAGCATTTTCCTCATTAAAAACAAAGGGTTGGAGCAATCAATAAATATATATATATATATATATATATAAAATGCTGCTGACATTCTTCTAATGCATCGTTGCTTTGGAGTACAGCTTTTTATTCCTGTGGATCCCAAGTGGCTGGGCTGCATGAGAATAATTAAAATGTACCAATAAAACAAATTTACCCACGTTTGCCAGGGGAAAAAAAATCCTGCAATCGAGTAGGCAAAGGGTAAAGAGAAACATCACCATCCAAGCTCAAGGAAACTCCAAGGCAGTAACTGGATCACAACAACATCAGATCACATCTGATAACATATTACCCTGTTTGGGATAGTTCCATCTGCATCTACAAACACGCAGTAGCCTTGTCCTTTCCCCAGCATTCCGAGGCTGCCACGGGCTCACCTCATCACCTTTTGTTTATGAGTTTTCATCCATTCTGCACCCACATGATCCCAGCAGCCTGAAGGAAAGCTTCCTCCCTCCTTTAGAGGGAATGCTTCTCTCTCCAATTGGTGTTATACAATATACCAAGATGAAAGGCTGAAAACCAGCCTCGGCCCTTCATCTCTCTCTCAAAAGCTGGCATGTCCTCTCTACCTTTCTCTGGAACTAAATTTAAGTTTAAAATAGCTCAGGAACGTCTCCTGTGTAACAACAGAAAAACTCTTTAAGTTTTTATGCAACGTGAACAATATCTAGTAATCCAGAGGTAGAACAAATAACCGAGACTTTCAGTGTCTCTGAAGAGCTTTTCACAATTCATTTTGGTGAAAAAAAAGTTGTTTGTTATCTAGGAATGGCCATATTATTTGCGTTCTCATGGCAGCATATACGAAAAGCAGCACAAAGCCTGCAGAAGCCACAGGTGCAGGGGCGTTTCTGCCAGAAGCAGCTCTTTGTGTTGATCCACCAGAAACACATGAGTGTCCCTGAGCCCCGTGACCAGTCATGCCCAGTTCAAACCTGCCCCTTGCCTGGGTTTCTCTCTCCTGAGGCACACGCTGGGCTAACAGTGGTTATCTGATAGGCAAGAAATGAAGATATAAACCCAGAATGGCGGCGTGGAAGATAATCAATATTCTCAGTAGCAGGCAGTCACAGTAAATGCAGATGATATGCACTATATGATCCCATTTACTGGCTGTGAGCTGCTGGAAGGCACGCTGGATTCACTCCTCGCAATGGTCAGACAAGGATTATTGTTATTGCCGCTTATTTTACGGCCCACAAATAGTGAGCTGAGCACTTCAGAGGAGTGGAAAGATATAGTCCCCTTATCCCAGTAGCCGTATTAATTCATGGAATAAAACCCAGGGCTTAGGAACTCTCCTTACTTTCCTGCACATTGACAGAGTCCACCTTTCACTGCTTCTCAGGCACTCAGAAAACAGAGAACTGAAGGGGAATATGAAAGAATAATTCAGATTGTTACAGCGTGAAGGCCTAAGGCAATTAATGCTTCAATCGACAAAGCACTGTGTGCATTTCCCTAACAACCAGAGATATGCTAATTTAGGAAAGGGAAAAAAAAAAACCCACAAACACAATGACTTCTAAAATTTGAACCTGAGAAGTTCAGGCAGAAAAATATTCAAACTTTTCAACTGCGCATTTATATGCAGGGATGGCAAGATGTTTGTCTCCTTCATTTGCATGTATATGTCTAGTAGAGACAGAGGCAGCCCACCCACTGAGACCTGGCTCAGGTCACACCTCACCTTCCCTAAATGTGGTTTCTCCCCACAGAAGCAGAGGTGCACAATCATTTCCTGCTGCACTGCAGAGGACAAAAATCACTGCTCTGACGAGAGAGTGGCTCCTCCGTTCCAGCAGGAGTTGCACATAGCTGCAGATGAGACTTTTTATCCCTTTCCACAGAGGATTTAACATCACGATCTGGTGATCTTCCTGGAGAACAGCAGGAAGGCAGATGGGAATTCACATTCACCTGCACTTTCATGAGCTTTAACTACCCACCTACATGTCTCCTAGCTCTGCAAGTATGTCTGAATAAACATACTCTTTTTTATTATTATTATTTCCAAGCAGTAGATCTAATTACTGTGTATCTGTTCTGGAAGGACTTCCCACATCTGCAACTGGTTGGACTTGATGATCTCGGAGGTCTTTTCCAGCCCAATCGATTCTATGATTCTCTGATTCTACGGCTGGCAGTCTAAGAGAAGCTACACATTGAGATGATCTTGAAGGTCCCTTCCAACCCAAGCCATTCTATGATTCTATGACTCTATGATTTAAGAGCAGTGAATGCTCCATGCCAGAATCTGCTCCCACCAGCTCCAAAGCTCCAGGCTCACTGCACAGCTCTTGGTGCTGGTAGAACAACAGCTAGTCCAGATATCCGTATTTCCAGATTATTGTGCATCGCTGCAACATGGGAATAGCACTCGGAGCCACAACACTGAGAGCATTACCTTGACAGAGAGTCCTTGTTCACTGGTTCAGCAGACACACCCTTTGTAGTGCTGAGGGGGAACTTCTGAGGGACTCTACACCATCACCTCAATAAATGACATAAATGCTCACTGTCAGGGAGGGGGCAACTGCCCAACTAAACACAGAAATAAGCAAAACCTGACACGGATATTCAATGCATGTCAAAGGAGCAAGAGGTGACACTTCTGAGGGGGGTTTGATACTGCAGACAGCTTGTACTGTGGCACAGTTTAGCTGTGACAGAGCAGGCAGAGGGTTGCCTTGACCAGCTGGATTTGCAAGTGTCCTCTGTAGCAACATGGGAGTTTATCAGCTCCTTACACAAACATCTTCATTCCTCCTCCCTCAGTCTGTACACATGGCTTAGCCTTCCTCGACTACTTCATTGAAACATCACATTGTCTTTTTCATCCTTCTCCTAGACCTACCTATTCCAAAATTACTACAGGAAAAACCCCTGATATATTTGCATGATTTTTTTTCCACATAGACAGACATTGAACAGCTACTTTTCTGAAGAAGCAGCAGGAATACCACAGGATTTGATTCACTTGGAGCATAGAGCTACCTGCAATAGCCACAAAATACAGACCTGCCAATGGAGAAATCATTTAAGGCACCTTGAAGAAACACAAAACATAACATACTAACAACAATATCCTGAACATATGGTTTTCTTGAGTTTCATTCCTGTGAACAGGTTAAAGATGGCTTTTCAAAATTAAAAGCAATAACAGAGCTTCGCAATAAATCACAATACAGATGTCACTGGTAAACACATTATGGCAAAGATCTGTCTTGATTCCAGCACAATAACTTCTAGTAGTTCTTGCATTGAGCCTCTCCCTTATGGAGATATATATATATATTGCCTCTTACTATACTGTATCCCAGTGGTATATATTAGATTGTACTTCTTCCACTCCCATACTTTGTATGTCTCTGGTATACGCTGATATAAAATCAGGTTTACAGAGGTTCTTGGGAGAAAGGAGCTGGTCCATGTGGGTAACAGGGGCACAATGCCATGGCAATGCTGCGGAGCATGGACACCACCTGACCAGCTGTGTGGCTGCACCTGGAGAAGGGACACAGCAACTGGCTGCCCCTTGGAAGAAGTTTTCAGCTGTTTTGGCTCAGCATGTGGCCAGGCTGGACATCAAAACTTCAGCTCCATCCTGCCGGGTCCCCTCTGAGCCGACATGAATTCAAATTTCATGATTTCTTAAACTGTGTCATTCTTCCTGAAAAACTGCTTGACAGCGGCCCTAAGAAGAAGAATGTTGCTTCCACCACATAGTGCCACATTTCTCTTTTTATTAATCACTTCTTGATCTTAATAACACAAAAAGTAGTGTCAGAACACCTGACAACTTCCACAGCTTTGGCACCGACGTTACTTAGATGATGAAAGGCCTGTCCAGTGGTAACACCCAAAAGGTTCAATATATTGTATTTCCACAAATCCTGCAGACTCTGTGAAAAGCCCACTGTCTGCAGCACAGCCAGAACTCCTGTTAAACCTCCCAGATTCCTATGCCTCCTCCCTTTCAGGAACTGCAACTTTCAGAAGTTGTCACATCTGTTTCAATGTTTAGCAGAGAATAAACCAGCCCGACTGCTTCTTCCGCTATTTTAATTAAACTCAAGCTTCCACCTACTTAGATTTTCTTTAAAAATGCATAAAACTATGAATTAAATATATGCATCATTACTCATCAAATTGTTTATCTCTGTACTAATTTTATATACATACGCAGGTTAAATATTCATGTGGTCCTTCTCCCTTTCAGAGGATCATAACTCTTGGCTCCTCATTCTCCTACATTGGTGTTTCCACTTGCACTGTAGAAGCTGAATATCATTTAGGTAAAAGCATCCTTAGGGACTTCTGCCTAAAAATTCCAAATTAAGTGGTTTTTTTTTTCCTATATTAGTAGTGGAGAGCTGTCCATATGCTTATGTTAAGCCTGACAGATCTTTGATTACCCCTTAGCTTGCAGTTATGCAGCTCTAATGCAGTTTAGGTACATTCCATAGTTGTTAATGGCTTGACACACTGAGACCTTGAAGAATAACAACCAAGGTTATTTAGTAATGTAACGCAGTAAAATAAAATAGACTTCACCATGTATGCAAAAGCAGGAAATGCTTTGCTGATTTTAAGGCATATGTTTCTTTAAAGTTCTCAGAACATAAGTGATTTAACTGCTACAAACACAAAATCACAAGCCAAATTTAGTGCAAACTTTGCAAGCAGCAATAAATAGGTAAAGGCATAAATTTCTGGCAATTAGGAGTTTACTGAAGAGGGTATTTAGGGGAATTACGCTGATTCAGAGAGATGAAATGCAAATCTCTCCTGCTTACGTGCACAGGGCACTGCACCTGTGCCCAGGCTGGAGCACTGAATCAGCAAGCACTAAATCCGACCCCGGGGAGGAAGGGCACGGGGCAGCAGTGAAATCCTGGACACGCTGTGTCCATGGATGTTCTCCAGAGCTCTGCTTGCCTGGCACGACCCCCCGTGCTGCATTATCAAACAAAAACACTCAAGTGAGCTCTGACTGCACCAATCCTGCTTCCAGCTGCAGACCTGAGGCACTGTGAGGCTGGACACTGCGAGTCCTCCTCTCAGAGAGCATCCCGCTGTCTCCATGTGTCCTGCTCCTCTGTCAAGGGCAAGGTTGTTCCTGCAGGGAATCCCCAGCACTGTAAGAAGTGCCTGGCTACAGCTCAATTAGCAACAGCAGCAGCACCATTTCAGTTCCTGGGGATTACTCAGCTCTGTGGGGCCATTCATGGATGGGGACGGACCAAAATGCCCCCACTGTGGCTTAGGAAACCTCCATGTACTGAGCTACTTCTCCACCAATGTATTCAGCTTTCCACAAATCCTTGTGGAGCAATCTCAGCTGCAGGAAAGGGGCTGGGGCTTTGGTGAGGTCCCTGTCCTGGGAGTGCAATGCCACCTCTGTGGGGGCTCCAGCAGCAGCCTGAAACAGCAGGGCAACGACTCACAAGCCAAAAGGAATCCCAGAGTCGTCAGGGTTGGAAGGGACCTCTGGAGATGTTCCAGTCCAGCTCCCGGTTCAGTACAGGCAGGGAGGAGCATACTTGAAGGTCTACAGTGCACAACACACAGGAGTCCCCCACAGGCTCAGCGAAGCCAACACACAAGTGGAAAGAGCCCACAGGAGATGTCAGAGCCCTGGTGGGCAGGAATGACCACCCCTTTCCCTGCAAGCCCCTTCGGTGGTCCCGGCCCCAGGACAGGCAGCCTCGCCCTGAATATTGTGGGCAGCTTTGGGCACCACAACAGAAGAAAGACACTGAGCCATTAGAGACTGTCCAATGGAGGGCAGTGGAGATGGTGAAGGGTCTTAGTCTGTTCAGCTGGAGAAGCTGAAGAGGGAGGGGGGACCTCACTGCAGTTACACCTTCCTTGGGAGGGTCAGAGGAGGGACAGGCACTGATCTCTGCTCTGCGGGGACTAGGGACAGCACCAGGGAATGGCTGGAGTTGTGTCAGGGCAGGGTTAGGTTGGATATTAGAAAAAGGTTCTTCCCCCAGAGGGTGGTTGGGCACTGACCAGGCTCCCCAGGGCAGTGGGCACAGCCCCAAGGCTGCCAGAGCACCAGGAGCATTTGGATGATCCTCTAGGACACAGGGTGTGACTCTGGGGGATGGTCCTGTGCAAGGCTGAGGGTTGGACTCAATGATCCCTGTGAGTCCCTTCCAACTCAGCATATTCTGTAACTTCCCAAACTTCCCGAACTGTTACGCAGGCAGTAGATGAACCTCCTCGCAGATGTGATCTGCAACAAAACCTAAGCCATAAGAAGTCTTTTTCTTTCCACGGTTCAATAAGTCAGGTCTGCACTTAGCATCTCTTTCCTAGTGTTCCTGACTGCTGGAGTGCCTGCGCTGTGCACCACCAGGTCCTCAGATCAAGGGAGGTTCAGCATCCAGCGGAGGCGGCCGCTGGCAGGAGTAATAACTATTGCTGGGATTCAGTCTATAGCTAAAATAAGCTGTAACACAAGCCAGGCACAAGGGAAATCCATTCAATGAGCAGCTTGAACAAATCTATGTTCAATTAATGTAGCTTTTCAAACACTGTGACAGTGTTTGTGCTCTAAGAAGATGGTTAAGACATTGCTGCCACCAATCATTACGGCAGCTCTCCTTCCTCTCGGGAAGCAGTGTCAGTCCAGGAAGGGAGCACAATTAACAGTAACAAGAGAGTATGTGGGGGAGTGCAGGATGAAAGGCAAGGCTGAAATTACTGTTGAGGCATTACTTTGGAGAAAAGGAACTTAGGAAGAGAGGATGAGAACACAGAGGTGAAAGATGGAAAAAGGAAGGAAAGAGGAAAACTTCAGAGGCAAGAAGAGGGGAAGACAAAAATGACAAAGTATGGGCGAAAATCAAACAGAACAAGGAATGTGAAGAAGAAAAAAACATTATTCTGTGATCCATGGTATTAATGTTGTCTAATTTGGGGTAGATTTGTATCTTCTGTTGCCTTGCCCTGCCCTCCTTGGCACAATTGTCCACCTATTCCACTGGGTGAGCACATATGAGAGCCAGCACCAGGGCACAGGGTGGACATCACTGGACAGCCATTTCATGCCAGACATAACATGTAAGGGCTGAACTCTGCTACATATTCCTCGATTCACTATTCACACCCTCTGTCCTCTCCCCAGACACTTGGTTGCACAAAACTTTAGGGAGTTTGCCCTCTCATACCACACTGTCCTTCCCTCTGGTTTAGCTCCAATTAGCAACCAGGTTCCAAGTTATTAAAGAAGGATTGACAAATACACGAGGGTCTGACAGATGGATTAATTATATAAACCTTCTTTCCTTAGGCATCCAGGCTGAAATGAGGACAAACCATGAGGAACACAAACCATGCTGGCAGTAAAGAGAAAATGTGTGGGAAGGTGGCTGAAGGGGTGAGGAAGCAAGGGAATACGAGAGGAAGGAGATTGCTGTAAGGGAGTTGAAAGGAAAGGGAATGAGCAACAGAAATTGGTGATGTTACTGGAAGAGGTCTGGAGTTACGTCAGAAAAGGCAGGTGGTTTTGAAAGGACAGTGTGTTACCTGGAGCTGCAAAGATGCTCTGTAATGAGAGGAGCACCCTGGGAGAAAGAGTTTGCTGGGTACGTGATCCAGGAAGTAATAAAGGCAGAACAAGAAACTGGAGGACCAGGTAAAGGACAGAGAAGCTGTAAATATATGTTGAAGACTTCAAGGGATGAAGAAAAATGAAGAATAGAATAGATCTCCTTTGTGCAAAGTGAGATTCACCGAATTTGATGTTGCTATGGTGATTTAGACCACCTGAGGACCCAGGTTCAACTGTTTAAGGCAATGCATATAATTATTCTTTTTATTTCCCCAAATAAGTACCTGAAGCCTCTTGCTTATATGTAATGTGTTTTATAATTCAGAATTCTGCCACAGTTTGACAGCTGAGTGATGTCCTTTGCATTACCAAAGCTAGTAGCAGCCTTGACTGGAAAGGTGCATTTAAGAAATATGTTATGAAACAAAGGCCCTTTACAACTTAAATAGTATCTGAAAAAATGTGCTTACTTTAACAGATAAGTACGAAAGAGAAAAAAAAGTAAAATCCAGTCTTTACTAGACTGGTTTCATATAAAAATTAAAGGAAGTATAATAACAAAGGATAGTGCTGCAAGGGTGATAGAAAGCTGTGTTATCCTGCGTAGACAGCAGGGACCCAAGAATCCAGCATTACTAGAAACTTCTCCTACAACTTCTGATAAGTTATTTAAACCTCTGTGCTCCTGTTTCTCAACTTGAATAATTGCTGGAACTAAACTTACCCTAAGGATGTATTTTGAGACTTCAGTAATAATTCCTAAGTGCTTTGAAAAGTGCTACATCATGTAAGTGAAGAATGTCATTATTAAAATTGTGCTTCAGAAATCATCACTAACAAGGATTTGTTCTACAGTGAAAACTGCACCAAAAATATTATTAGCCTTGCAAATCACAAAGCTCTCGTCGACCCAGGAGAGCAGCACTGGGGGAACTGTGCCTCCTGAGCAGCAGTCCCTCAGCCCAGTATTCCCAGTATTCCCAGTATTCAAGGGTTATGATCCATGTGTTGGCAGTGGCTGCAGCCCCAGGGTAACCCAGCAAAGAGGAGTCATTGCTGGGGGAAGGGGCTGAGGTACCACGGGCTCCATTCTTTCTGGGACCTCACAGGCACAGTTATTCTGTTCCATGGTGGTGGTTTTAGATGATGAATTTCTATCAGTTCGGGGTTCTGAGACACCTCCCTTTGCACAGGTGGTGGTTTGGTACAGCCACTGGCACTGTATGATTGAAAAATATGATATGGCATTTGAATGATTGAAAAATCCTCTGTGAAGATGCATTTTGGAAAGCAGCCTGACTGATATAACACAGAGAGGGAGCTTTATTTAGGAGCAACGAGGAGTGCGTATAAGCTTCAGCAGAAACATTAATTATGTGAGAAGTAAGCCTGCCTCCATCCCACTTTGCACAAAAAGTAATTAAACTAAGGCTATTAGAAAAGGTGCTATTTTCTTAGAGAACACACCACATTTTTCCTGTAAGCTCTTTAACACTGAAATTTCAGGATTTGGAACAGCTCTATGTAAGTTGTTACCTCTCTCTAACATGCTTGTCCCACGTGTAGGACAAATGCTCATCTAACCTGGATCAGTTGTATGTAAACACTGAGATGACTGATTGTGTAATACAACGAGGTTACTCCGTGCCACGAGTGCCTCCTAATGTGAAAAGCTTGTTAGCTGTCTAGTTGTGTGGCCGTGCTTAACCAGCTTTGGCTACAAACTCAGACAGGAAAATTATCACATTTCTAAAAAAAAATTAAGGAAAGAAGAAGCAATGCACTCTGCAATAGATATGTGATGATCCTCTTTCAAGGTTTTATCCAAAAAAACTATTAGGAAGCCTCCAAGATATGTTATATAAAGGTAAAGCTTTGAACTTAGTTCAACCTTTTTTAAACATCTTTTAAATTTCAACTTCTTTTATACCCACGTCAGGCGAAAAGAGTATTTTGGAAAATAATAATAAAAATACTTAAACCCCGACCTCTGCTCTGCAAGTTTCATGCAACAACAACAGATGCCAGTAAGCCTGTGTTATATTTGTAGGGCACATATTCCGTATGCATGAACTGAAAAGCTCACCAAGACACATGACAATGCTGAGCCAGATGAAGGGTAAAAGCTAATTCTGAGTCCAGACGTACTTGAAAAATACAAGTTTTCCCATCCTCTATGAAAAGGTGTTAGGAGCATCCTTCAAATCGAACACTGAAACTCCTCATTCAGCACTTTGCCCTACAGTGTGTGCCTCACCTTTATAGCTGGGATGCCTCCCGAGGGAGATGCAGCTCTCCGGCTGAGAACCGATGGCTTAAACACATAATCCTGCAGACCCAGAATGGTTATATCCTTGATTTACCTGTTCCAGGACAGCACCTTACACAGCCTTTTGGAGCAAATGACAAATACCTGTCCTGTGTTCATAAATCTTATCTAAGTTTACTCCAGTTGGCCACAATGGAAGTAGAAAAACTGCCTCATTTAACCACGATGCATCAAACAAAGCCAGGATTCAAAGCCAGTTTGGTGCTGATTTACAAACTACTTATTTCCCTGTGGTACAGATCAACATGGGACACTGTCCTGGGACTCACTACTGTTGGGGTACTTTAATCCCCTTCCAGAAGAAACCTACTGAGTAGGGTGAAGCCTAAACACAGAAGGGACTGTAAACACAGTGACTGGAATGAGGTTGCAGTTTTACTTTCACAGAATCAGAATATCCCGGGCTGGAAGGGACCCACAAAGATCATCAAGTCCAATTCCTGGCCCTGCACAGAACAGGCCCAAGAATCCCACCATGTGCCTGAGAGTGCCCAAACACCTAAACTCCAGCAGGCTTGGGGCCACGACCACTGCCCTGGGGAGAATGCAATTCAAGCCTTTGAAGGCTTCCTGTCTCAAATAAACCAGTCCTCATCACCGCTTGGGTTTTGTCAGTGAGATCTCTGACAAAGATAGAAAGATGATCAACCACCAAGAGAAAGAATCCAAGTCCTTCATTTGCTCATGTAGAGACAAGTTCTGAGGGTTAGTCTGAAGAAATGAAAGCTGTTTTCAGGGGGAATGTTGTATAAAATATGCCAATATTCAATCACTCAGAACAGCTCCTCTTGTCCCTGCCACAAGGGTCACTGATGAGGCTTTGTCCCAGTCCTGATATGCCTTGCTTTGAACCTCATCTCCCCTTCCACTGCACCTTCCTGCCTGCTCTGGCTGCTCCTCCTTACCTTTCCATGCACTGCATGGAATACTGAGACATCACCACTGGCAGAGCACTGGAGCATTGCTGCTTGAATTTTTAATAATGCCAGGATATTACTCATGAAGGTGCACAAATATTTGGCAGGTTGGCCCAAATGCTCTCCCACAGTCCCCCTTCACAGCATCTTTCAGGGTTTGGTAGGACACCTTTAAAGTTCGGAAGTTAAATTTAAAATACAAGGCATTTGTTGTGTTCTGGAAAAAAAAAATAAGGCATAGGAAAGTCACTGCAGTCAATCCAAACTTCTTCCTGTTAAAATCTAACCCTGTCTTACAGCTTTGTTTCGTTATTTTTGTCAGATCCCCAGATTCATCTTGCAATAATGTGCTCTCTCCCCAGAGACGGAGGCAGTGCCTTTCATCAGCACCAGCCTTCCAGAAGTTCCACTTAGCTCACAAAGCAAACACAAGGTTTGGCATAATATTTCAAAAAGGTCATACTGTGCTTCTGAACTTAATGGCCATTTATATTGCTTTACAACATTCAAATTCACACTCTGCTATCAAGTGGAGCCATGCCATCTAAAAATAAATGCTTAAAAGCTAAATAAAAAAATAAATGCCCTAGATACCTGGGTTTGGAAAGGTTTTCTGCTTATGTGAAGACAAATTCTGATGCCCTTCTTCACAAGTCCTTTAAGTCCAGGCCAGGTCCACTGAAAATAGCAGGATTGATGCTGAGGCTGTGACTCCTGGGACTTAGACAGTGCCACAGGTTCCAAAATACCCATCACCTACCTCACATAACCACCAGCAGAGTACCCATGTACCTCCAATTTAGGAGACAAAGGAGGAAAGGGTATTAAAGCCACGGGGCAGTGATTTCACAGAGAAATCCAAAGCACATGTATGGCACGTGCAGCAGTCCCAGTCCTGCCCTGCATATACAGGAACACAGGCTCTAAAGCACAAAATGGGAACAGCCAACATCCCAACTGTGCAGGTACCTGCACACAACCAGTCAAACCCCTTCCCACATCAGAGGGTTTACCTTACCTGGAATATTGTATTACCTGCAGTGATTCCCTGTGCTTTGGGAGGGAATCACTCCAAATGTCACTGACCCAGTTCTTGCTTCCTAATTTGCATTGCTCATACGTGTTTCACTTCACTGCCTTTCAAGCACCACCAAAACTGCAGTGTGCCAAAATTGTAGGCAATCCACACTGACAATTTCATAGGTCTGGGAATCCTCCCTCATTCATTTGTTCCCACTTATTCAAACCACAGGTTTCACTCACTTGCATCTGAACGTAAAGCAATCCAATTATTTCAAATATGCACATTCACCATTATGTTTTCTAGAGAATGTTAAAACCCCCCTTTATTTTATGAAGAAATACTATCTAGAACTATGAATTAGCACATCAATATCACAGTAGATTTAGAAAAGGGTACCCAAAACGAGAAAGCATAATTTTGCTCTTTCTCTATTGCTTTCCAAGTAATGTACCAAGTAATACACATGGCTATGCTATGTAATTGTCTGTTATTTTAAAAATCTCCATTTCCCACCAAAAGAGGATAAAGGTTAGAGTAATCCCAAAGTGTTATTGTGAGCCCATACTGTAATTAGCAATGTCCAAATTCACCATACCATTCAGTTGCTTCTCCATTTTTTACCTCCTGTGAAGCCTGAATTTTGGTGGGTTCTGTACACTGGGTCTTACATTTAATGCATGTTTTGCACTGATTTCAAGTCTCCATGATTACTCCCTTAGGATAATTATGGAATGGTGATTAAGGCATGCAAACAAAAGGCTATGGGAATATTTATCCTAACAAAAGCCATGTGTAATTTTTCAGCTGGATGTGCAGTCATGAACATAAGGCAGATCTCAGGCAGCTCCACTCAGGATTTTCCCCTCAGCACCACTACTCAGACTTCCTTAATTTCTGCCTCTTTGATCTCTCCTCGAAACACAGTCTGAATTTAATGACAGCCAAACATGCTGGGGGGCTTTTCATTGACTTCCAAGGACTTTCTCAGGCAGTGGCTCCTTCCTCCCACTACATCAAGAGCCATTCCATTAATTTGATCTGCACAGCACTGGGGGTGGGAGACAAAACCGGAACTCTTCCTTCTTCCTCTGCACAACAGCAGTAAAAATCCCAACAAATGTCTCCAAGGGTTGCTTCGTGCAGGTAGAAAAGTGACAGTCATTGCCTCACCACTGGCTGTGCAGTGACTTGCTGATATTCCACACGCGTATAAAACACTGCCCTGAGACAGAACAAAGTAATATTTTCACATAAAATAACCTTTTCCCTGCTATGAATAGAGACAAATACTGCAACACTGCCAAGTCAGTTGCACAAACCAGGAAGTTATTTCCTATGGACTTTCTTCCTTTGGGCACAAACTCCTTTTAAGTATTTACAATTTAAATAACTAAATTATCTTCTTGCATGAACAGGGAGAATAAACTGGAGATCAGATGCATGGCCATCCCCAACACTTTTTTGTGGGTCCATAATGAGATGTTTGAGAAGCTGCCTCTGATCATGGTTGTTCTGTTCATTAGTGACACTTCCACAAGTAAACTCTCGCCGCGGCGCCAATTAAATCTCCTTGCTTGTGTTTGGAAGCTAATTAATCATAAATTAACGTTCTGAATCCCACGCATATTTTTCATCCATACATTAAATTTATCTCGTGGCTGCTGTCTCAGAAGAATTTTTTTGACGAATTATTTTCATCTGACATAGGGAGGTACTGAAATGCCCTTTGTGCTTCATTTCATGGCGGCACTGAAAGGCATCCTTACAGATATTTTACCTGATATTTTCAAGGAACACTTTCTCCCTCTCTCTATTTGTAGTAGCTGTCTACACTGCACTAGCATGAATAGAAATGTTGTCAAAAACTGGAAAAATAACTCCCTGAAGCTCTTCATTGACTTCACCCTTGTCTGCTCCCACTCATGGGACAGTGTTTCTCCTTTCCACCTACCAGATGTGATAAAAGGAAGCCAAATGAAATCAACTACGTATCAGATAAGTAGATACATCTAAGACAGATTTTTTTGTTTGTCATATTAAAATATTTATGTGGTAAAAACTAATTAAAACTGACATGCAAAAGTAGAAAAAAAATGAAGAAAAGCTCAGGAAAAATAAAAAAGGGTCACAATTATTTGTCAGGCTTTCCTGTTAATTAAGTGATAGACGATGTGTTCCCTAAGCTTTCTGTCACCATATTAGCCAGTTGCTTCACCAGTTTGCTTCTGTATATGCTGTGGGCTATGTAACCTTTCCAGGTCAAGGTTCCACCCAGCCACAGGTCCCTGAGACATCTCACGAAGGAGCGTGTGGGGAACCCCCTTTACAAGAGGAAGTAGTGCAGCAGGGCCAAGCTAAACAGGCCACCTCCTGCAACAGCTTTCCTTTGCCCAAGAAAAGTAAGGACCATGAAGGAACTGTCTGCTGGAAATGGAGAATCCAAAGCCTGGTGAAACTGTAGTGAAAAGTACTTTCTTGACTTATTGCTGCATTGCCCACTGGAGCAGTGACTGGGCTACAGACCCAAACCATATCGATGGCAGAGCAGCCTCATTAGGCTGATTAGCCCCGAGGCTTCCTCAAGGACAGGGCCAAAGTCTACACTGTTAATTCCGTGCCAGCAGCACACAAGGAATGGCTGCAATTCCCAGTAGAGCTGCACTGACTCTTGTTTGCATCAACCTCCTCCAGCATCTTGACCGAATCAAGAGTCGACAGCCCAAATCTGCCTCGCTGAACCTCTGACTTCCCTGGAGTTCCGAGACACGAAACCTCCAGTGACCACAACGTCCGATTCAGGATTGCAAATTGCTTGTCCAGGAGCCCATCACGATTTCAGAAGTCAGCGGGAAGAACAAGGAGCCACTAGAAATGGAACATAATCAATCCTTTTTTATAATAACAGCTATTCTAAAGAACAGTTGAGGTCAGCTGTAAAACACAACTGTAATTGTACAGCTGAGCCTGTAAAATTACTCTGCACTAATACAGCTATGCCAGCTTACACTGAGCTACAGAGCTTATGGAAGCATTGATTTGCTTAAAATTCTGCTCTGTTTCCAGAGAAGGGTGTCTGGAGGGACTGTCTATCCATACCACACCATTCTGAGTCACCAGGCAGCTGCTTGATACAATTGTCCATGTAACTTTAATGGTGAGTGACTGAACAGAAGCTAGAACCAGACAAGAACCATTAAATTACTAGTTATTCTGAAATAAAATGTGTTTGAAGTGGCTTTGTGATGGCCAGATCCCTTCTGAATGCTTTACTGCATGTTAGCATGTCAGAAGACATGACAAATAAAGAGGTCACAAATCTCTGTAGTTTCTTCCAGTATCACTTTAAAATAATGCTTCATCTGATCCTCCAACTATATTTAAATTAATTAAAAGCCATTTATCACTACAAGCTCTTTGAAGTACTTGAGGATTTGAAGTCACTTTTTCTTGCTCTATCCAACATCCTAGTTTTCTGAGTGGGTAGGATGTGACCTATAAATTACCTTGATGAATAACTTTGTGAGTAAGAACGTGGGTCAGTTTTTCATTAAAATTAAGAGCTCCTGATTCTCTGTTGTCAGATTCTCAAGCGCTGCTGCAAAGGGAAACAAAGGGCTGTCAAAGCAGAGTGATGATATTTTACACCCATTTGCCCTGGTGTAAGGAACACGTCATGTTACAGGACGCTGTGTGGGCACAACCATTACAGTCTTTTTTCAAGGACAGCAAGTAAATTCTGATTTATTCACAGAGAAGAAATTTCTTGCTGGTTCAAACCTGCTTCCATGAACACACAGGGTCAATGTACCACTTAATTCCTATATAAATCTTCTGAAGATGGACAAATTTCAAGTAGCACAATATTGTATCATTTCTTCCAGTCTGAGGGAAAAACAGCATTACTGGTAATTCCTTCTTCTGATCCAAAGGTTTTGAAAGTCAGAGAAATGTGAGCAGGCTGTCAAGTTATGGAGACTGCTGGTGAAAGCCAGATTTGAGGGTATTTTTTCAAATGCAGCAATGAAGCCTCCTGGCATTATTGTGCATTTTACACAGACAGAAACCATCAACAGTACAAGATGCAGCTGAGAATTGTTAAAGAAACAGTCAAAGGGAAACCAAAAGCCAGTTCAAAAGCAACTTGGATACTCAGAGGCCACAACGTCAGAACTTCCACTTGTAATGTTTCACGGTGGGAATAGCTGCTCCCAAGAGAATGCTGACAGATGCCATGTAGGAAAATTGAAGTATTAAGTGCACCAAGGAACCTGCACAGACAACTGAATGACATTTCTCTAAACCATGGCCATGGCCATTTGTAGGAATCATAGAGGAGAAAAGCTCAGCCAGGGGCATGGTGTTCCTCCATTCGCAGTGCCACCTCTCTGGTTTGCACGTGCCCTCAGTCCCAGAGGGTGGGAGACACTGGAGGGAACTCTCCGTCATGCCAAAGGGTCACTTTAATGCTCGGAGACTGGAAGCAGCTTCTAGGGACAGCAAGGTTCTTCTCTTGCCACTCCCATCCTCCCATCAGAGACAGGAGGCACCTTTGGATCTCTGTCCAACCTGCCACTTCTCCAAACCAGAGAGGGGAACACATCTGACAGGGCTGACATTTCCCATCCAAGATGGTTTTCTGATGAGAAAGGAAGGGGAGGATCGGCAGAGAAACAGCCACCTCTTGCCCTAGGAGAGAGTTGTCACCTACAAAACACCTCCCCAGACTCCCAGAGATCGGGAGGGAACCACAGGTGAGGCTCTGCAGCTCAGTGTTGCAATCTGTGCCAGCAGATAGTTTTCAAATTTGGTGGTTTATTTACTGATTTATAACAGTGCCCTTCACAGGGATTTACAAGATTGTATAAAGCAGAACAAAGAAATACTCCAAGTGCCTCATCTCAAGCGAGTAGATAGAGGGAATTTTTGATGTTTGACCTTAAGCACATTTAAAGTATAATTTGGTTTCATCTGTTTTCTCAAATGAGCAGAACATCTATACCAAGAAACTGCAGAGGACATAAACAGAACATGAAGTGAATTACCTGACCTGAAAAATAAGGCTTTGGGCAAAGATGTGAACATCAATCAGCATACAAATATAAGGAATGGGCCAAGAAATGAGGATTTTTCAATAGAAAAAATGAAAATTTGCCTTCTAATCATGATTTTGTGTTAAAAGGGAGCTAAGGAAGCTTTGTGAATAAAGAGGTGAGAAAGATGGATGGCAGAAAAATATATTAGATATGTTACTGAATTCTGAATATGTGGTAAACAACACAGAAACATAACACAGAAATGCTGCAAATAATACATAGCACCACATATAACATCATATAGGACAATATCTTATGTAAAGCACACTGTGACAAAACTGACAATCAGATACATGAAGGCACAAATGGGAATCAGTTTCTTATTGGTTTAACTAATGCAGCTCTGAACAGTAAATTACTTGGAAACACCTTATAATGATTTTATGAAGTAAAAGTTCCCAGAGACACAATAGGAGTTTTTTTGAACCCAGATGCTCAACCTGCCTACAAAGGTCTGTTTTTAAAGAGAGGATTTTATAGTGAGCAGCAAAGCATAATAATGATTAATACCCGGATTGCCAGCGAGTGCCCTGAACAGCTCTTACTCTGCAGAGGCTGACATGCTCTTGCCAAAGTGAAAACACAATGGTATTTCCTGTTAAAAAACAATGTTCACTGGGATAGAAAAAGCAGTAGCTGGCACTGAGAGCAACAAATGAGAAGGTCAGCTGAACAGACACGAGCAGTACAGAACATATATGCGACGTATTCTATGAAACACCTATTTAATTTACCCTGGGCAGGATTCACTTTAGCAGTAGTAATAAAGCTTACATTAGTTTAACAAAGAGAAAAGTGTATTACATTAAATTTTCTGATTAAATGCAAATAACTCTTAATCAGCGCCTTTTAGCAGGGTTACTAATGGAAATGCATTAATTAATGCTGCACACCTATTATTTTATTCTGGTTTGAACTGTACTGTTATTTGCAGTTCTGTTATCCAGAAGAACACCTGTAATTTTCAGAAAACCCAATCAAAGCTTCACAATAGAGTTTTAGGCTATGATTCAGCGAAGGCTCATATGCTTAAAGTCCTATGAAAATAAAATCTGAAGTAAGCACCCATTATGTAGTTTTGTAGGGAGAAAACAAAAAAATACTTCTGCTTTTCCTCTACCTGATGCCTCCATCTGAAATCCAGGAGAGCCACTGGTCCCTCTGTGTGCCGCCAGAGGGTTTATGGGACTCCTAAAAGGCAAGTGAAGCTCAGGCTGGGATATGAGGCAGCTCTGGAGCTTCCCATAGCCTGCAGCTATTCCTCTGTGCCAGGAAGCTCACTGATAAGGCAGCAGTGACCTGTCCCTAAAGGCCAAACACAGGTCCAGTTATAGAACCAACACCTGGAGGAAAAAAAATACTGGAGGAGCCAAAACTACACCTATGCAAAATCTGTGTATGCTGAGGGGTGCCTGTGCAGAAGTTTTAAGTGACCAAAACACGAGGAAGAACGAATGAAAGATTTCCTCTAGAATGGGGCACCAACCCAGAGCTACAATTTTTTTTTTTCAGTGATAAACAGAAATACAAGTTAAAACAGCAGCTGCTTAAATACACTACTGAAAGTCAGCCTGTATTCTTATTATAAGTAGTATTAGTATTATTCACTTGAAGGTTTAGCATAAAGAGTTTTGATAAATCTTAAGGACTGGAATGTATCTGGATTAAACAGGTGACAGAAGCTGGTAAACAACTTTGAAAGTGTATTTGGAACAGAAACAACTCATCGTAAGGTCAGTGTTATCACTTAACAAGGGGCTCTGCCATACTGCTGTAGGAACCACAGTGAAGAAAATATTTTAAATTAGAGACTTGTGTTGTGTTTTGTTTTGAAAAGCACAGACCTTAGAAATAACATTTTCACTACAGACTTGACATTACCTAAAATAAAAAAGGAACAGCAGTGAATCAGCTTCTCATCCCACATTGCATGAGTTCAAAAAAGTCCCGAAAAAAACCAGACACTGTATGGAGTGGGTTTACCACCACAGCAGCATAGGCTCTATCCTTTTGTGAAAAGACAACTGGGGTTTTTTTAACCAAAAGAAAAGTAAATAAACTTTATCTGTATTCCTGTAAGGTGTCAAATTAACTGCTACATGGGGCAATTATTAAGGTTAAAAATATTGGAATTAGCACCAAAACATACTTAAAAAAAAAAAGCCTGGCTGAAGGGGATGAAATAAGATGTGGTAAAAGAGAAATGATCAAATGGCGAGAACTTATTAATGAGAAACCTCCAGGACTGGTCCTGAGACTCATTTTATTTAGCATTTTCATTAGTTATCCTGGCACAAAACAGAAGAATCAAAGTAATTAAACATTAATGGCACAAAGTTAGATGGTAGTGACCATACTAATGAGGATCACAATCAAACACAAGAAGAGCTGGATGACATTAAGGACTGGAGAAACAAAAACTAAATAAATTACGGTAATAAGAAGTGCAAGGTCTTGCTCTGGAGATTAATGCAAATTTCTGCTACAGACTGAGGGCACCGGAGGTGTATTGGCTGGTCATAGGAAGATGATGCTCCCCCAGGGTGATGCAGCCTTACCTATCAGTGGGATGTAACCCAAGCAGACACAGCAGGGAGGTGGAAGATGGGTTATGTTACTGTGAATGTCATCAGGAAACTGCAGAGATGATCTCACAGGAGGGATTTAATGCCCCAGTCATCCACCCCCGCAAAGCAAAGCCAGCAGAGGGTGGAATTCTGCTGATCATTAAATACCAATGAGGAGACAAGGGCCAATACACACAGGGGAAGACAAGGTACTTTGGGTTGGAACTCTAAGAATAAAGTTTTTAACTCTCTGGAGAGTAAGGTTGTGAAACAGTCTTTTAAAAGTCAGTAATTTTTAAGGCCAATTTCATAAAAAGGCATTATCTGACACGTTTGCCCGCAGTTACAAGGCAGTAAACATGCCCACCCAGGAGAGCTGCCTTTACTCCTCCATTCTCTGTGCCTAATGGCCAAAGCCAGCTCAGTAAGACAGACGGAGCTTCATTTCTCCTGCCAAGCCTTGATCTGAACTTACAGATCCCTGAGACCCAGACAGTCAGTGACAAAAAGGAAATGCAGTCCATGCCCCATCCGACTGTGCTCTGTTTCATCTTCAGGAGCACTGTGGATATAACTCTGCAGGGAGACCTCTGCAACCTCTCAGAAGCCAGTTAAAACGACGCAAACATTTTCTATTTAGTCGTATTTTGGCAGTAGTTTTCATGTGGTTTCCCACATAGTTTGAGTGAAGGTTACTTGAAACCTTCATAAAATCCAAGCATGCATTACAAGGCACAACTACATTTACGACCTGACATTATGTCATGTAAATACGAATTAATGCAATTTTTAAAATTACTATTTTTCTTCTGATTGCAGCAGAAGTGTTGCCCGTGCTGCCACACATACAAACAATCCATCAGTGGACAAGAGTGGATATTTGTGCCTGACTTTGACAAGTGAGCCCTCGCTCGGTACGTGCAGCTCTCACAGAGGCTGCTCTGCATTCTGGGCGGCATGGAGGGTTGCCCATGTCACCACCAAATGTCACACGACAGCCCCCAAGAGAGTCCCAGCTCCGCAGGCCCACCAATGGGTTAGCGACTGGAATCCAACTCTCATTTTAATGGATGACTTTCAACAAAGATTTCACATGTGGAGTGTTTCAAATATACATTTTGGTCATGTAGCCATGAATTTTAAGTGGTCTAGTTTCAGCCTCTCTCTGCTAGAAACTCTTATGGAAAGCTTGGTTTTCATCATTCAACCTTGTCAATTGTTGTTGTTCATAATCAAAATTAAAGACATGAAATAGTGTTTAGTAATAATAATTAAAACACTAGAATTTTAGCTTTCTCTCTCGATTTATTAGCAGGAATTTTTACTTTATTTGTCATTAGGCAACGAGCTCACTGATCTGCTATGCCGACAGAATTATTAAAATTGCCCCAAGCTATTTTATTTCTGTACTTATGAGAGGATATTCCCTAAGATTACACTAAAATACTACAAATTCTGCTTTCATATATCAGAAGCCTTAGAGAGCCAGCAGCATTAAGACGAGGCAAATGTTCAAAATGCTGAGTAATGCTTTTGCTCCACCAATCTTTTACTCTGTCAAAATATTAGCTTTTTACTCCACCACGTTTTCTGTGCCACGTACAGCAATTACGAGGTGACTGAAAAAAAAAAAAAAAAGGGCACCTGACAGGTTATGCTCTTGTGCAGTCTCCAGGTTTTAATGGGGCTGACAAGTCTCAAGGACTCTCCTGCTGCAACAGAGGTGCTGCTCTGTACAGTATTTCCCACAGCCCTGACACAACATAGTGATCGAGTTCACATATTGCTTAAAAAAAAAATAAAGCAGCAGCAGCAGAAAGGAGAAAAGGTAGAAAGCTTTATAGAGGTTAAGAGCGAGCCATAGCGTAAATCTCACTGGATATTTGCCAGTGAGTATTTATTTATTTGAACTGGCATGTGCAGAATAGTCCAGTCCTTCCTTATCAATGCAAGGGAACAAAATTTCATCTCTCTGGCCAGTGCAAGGGATAGGAGGGGAAGGCAATGGCAGCGGGCCCAGCATCAGGCACTGAGTTAGAGCAGAGTTTGAGCCCTGACCCCATGATGGGGAATGTCTGAATGCTCTGCAAGGCTGCCTGGGTTCTCCTCTCGCTGGAGTTCCTGCAGTGGTTCTGTTACCACACCAGGAAAATGGAGAACGAGCTGCAAAAGGCTTGGACCAAAACCACCATTGCAACTGCTCCCTGATGTGAACATGGCTGGCAAGCCTCTGCTTTTGTCAGCTCCTTCTTTTTGTCAGCTCCTTCTTTGGAGCTTTTCTGTGCCTGTTCCTCCCCATGAGTGCTGCAGCTGCAGGACTCACAGAAACCTGGGTGCATCCAGTGTAAGGCCCAGCTGTGTCTGGCAGCATGGCTTGGAGAACAGCAGCTCCAGGAGATCTGAACCTCTGCAGCACCTCCTTCAGTGCTCAGCTTTCCAGAAGTGCTGCCCTGGGAGTGCTGCACTAACAGGCTGGCCTCCCCCATCCACTCCTGGGAAAGCAGCATCGCCCTGCAGTGCAGTCACTCTCCCACCCCAAGCATTTTGCTTTTTCAGGAGCTTTGGGGGAGAGGACATGAACACAAACTCCTGCTCTCAGTGACCTCATTTGTCACCTCCGCAGCAGCAACAGGACTGACCCAGCATGTTCCATGTGCTGCCACGAATTATCAGCTGCCAGCAGATGCAGATGCAGATCCAGATGCAGGCTGGGGCCAGTCAGCACCATGACAAGGCAGCACTCCTCTTGCCAGAGGTCTGGGAGCCACTGGGATTTAGCCACTCGAGGTGTCAGTGGGCATTTCAGAACCTCAGAATGCAGGGCTGGAGGAATGCTTAAGAGGTCATCACTCCTTCTGCCAGCTCAAGGCAAGATCAACTTTGCCACAACTCTTTATGACAGATCTTTGTTCTTGGAGCTGTAGAATGCTGGGCTCCCTCCTACAGCTCTTCTCAGTGCTGTTTTTCAGCATCAGTTTAGCAACTGTCCTCAGAAATACACTTACATGAAGAAGTTTGCACCTCAAAGACTTAGGGAAAGAACCGGTATTTAATTCAGGGCAACACAAATACTGCAGACAATGTTGATGAGGGGAACTTGAGATGTTTGAGGACCATTACTAACTTGACACAGCTATAATTCCTAGTCCTTCCTATGAGAAAAAGCCCCAAGTGAGTCTTTCATCCATGGCCTCTGCTTCTTAAACTCTTAAAAAGCAAGAAGACCTTTCTCTGATAAAGTCAAATCAATATCTAACATGAGGATTGCTGGAAACGTTTTTTCTATTGCAGAGGGTTACAATGCAGACTGGAATAATTTACATTACAATTACCTGCCTTGTTGTTGTGGAAAAGATCTGCAGAAAGCATAATGCAGGGAAACATTTCACTCCACTGGCTGAGTGTGAGCAATCTACAAGGAGTGACTTCTAAAAATAGGGCACTCTGGAACAGGGGGGGAGGAAGGAGAAAGTCAGCAACCAAAATTCATCTCCCAAGTGTTCCTTTTCCTGCCTTACCTTGCACAAAGAAAAGGGAAGTTGTGATCTCATACCCTGATAGCCCTGACAGCCGGGGAGGGACATAAAGGTTCTTCATTAGTTCTGTTACAGGTGCTGTTGTACCACCTTGGCCAAGTCACCTCTGCCTGTTCCTCTGACCACCTTCCTTTGGATTGTCTACTTAGATTAGGCAGTTTAGATTCTTCAAGGTACTTGGGCACTTAATGCCTCTGTAGACACATTTTGAAGTCCTCCAGGTCAGGTATTGTCTCTTACATGGTGCACAGCTCAGCTTTGATCCTACTTGCCATAACTCACTACCAGTACAAAAATTATCATCACAGCTCAGCTCTGAGCTCTTCTGTTCTCCGATATGAACAACACCCACAGGGCACTGTGGGAGCTAACAACAGAATTCACTTCTTTTATATATTCACAAAAGTCAGGATAAGAATTCAAACACAAAAGCAGATTGAGGATCCATGTCACAAAACCACCACCTAAAATCATATCCACAACAATTACAGCTTGAATTGAACTGTAAATCTCATACTGAAGGAAAGTATGGAAACATCAGTTATTTTGAGAACAAAACCTCCCCCAGTATTTGCTGCTCAGCAGACAGTGGGCTCAGGACAACCTGACTTTCCTAAGCTTTAGCAGCATTATGTGGCCATGGCCAGAGCAAGGGGGCTAAGGGGGAGTTAGGGCAGTAAAACTGTGTTCCAGCTTGGACCAGGAACTGGGCAGCTGCAAACACACTCAGATTCACAGATGAAATGTTTCCTTGTGCAAATGAAGGCTGAAAGGTGACCTCACTGCACGTGACCTCACTGACACACAGCAGTCTCACACACCGATCACAGGAACTCATCAGCCTTATTAGATAAAGGCATCAGCAATCCCATCCTCTGGAAGCTGGAGAAACTCAGTCCTATAAAACTTGGAATCTCATGGCAGTGTGTTCTTAAATGCTGAGATGGGCACTGAAAGTAGTGCTGCATCACCTGAATGTTTTAGATGCTTTGCAGAAGAACTGCAGGGAAAAAGTCTTATGTCTGTAATGACTGCTCTGGTCAGATGTTCATAGCCTGGGTACAGGGTGATCTACCTCCTGATACCTCAAGGTGTATTTAAAAATGTTAGTATTTCCTACTGTGCCTGTATTTCTGTAGTGGCTCCTTCTGGCCTCAGAAGATGGAACCTGCCCCAACCTAGCACTGCTGCAGTGTCCTCATCCCATCCCTGAACAGAAGCCAATGAATAGCATGCCCCATTTGGCAAGTGCTTTCTCAAGTGTAAAAAAGTGCGTTTTTAAAATGCCCCTCCCCACTCCTTCTTACAAAAATAAACCAAATTCACCATATTAACTGATAAACTGTGCACTAAAGTACTGACAAAACCCAGCAATAAATAATAAAAGCAAAATTCTGCATTTTAAAAGAAGCCTTGGAACAGAAAGAGAGGTTATCCCTTCAGCTCCCGGGAAGAACAAGGATAAAACTTCAGCAAAATTGTGCACTATGGTTTAAAAACTTGGTGAGATCAGAAGGAAAGGCACTGTAAGATTTCAAATTATTACGTGGTATAGTATAAGTTCTATAGGGATTGAAAGGCTCACATCTTTTTAAGCACTTAGATGCTTCAGGTAATATTTCTATTACATGCAATAAAGGAAAAAGCACCCAGATGCATGTTTTCATTGCTCACCTGGTTCCTTAAGGAATTTCAGGAGAAAAAAATCAAAGCCTGTATCCTGTTCTTTTAATACTTATTTTTTTGTACACAGAGGAAAAAAAACCAAATCAAAATGAGCAGTAAATGTAGGAATTAGAATCAGATATTTGAAATAAAAGATGTTGATAAACTGGAGTGGGTTCAGTGGAGGTCACCCAGATGGTCAAGGCCTTGCTCTGTGAGGTGGTGGATGGTGGGAGATGGAGAGACAATGGGCATAAACCGGAACAAAAGAGGTTCACTTTGGATAACAGGAAACTTTTCCACAGTGAGAACAGTTGACCAGCGAAAGTGGCAGCCCAGAGAGGGTGGACATTCTCCATCCTTGGAGGTTTTCAAGGGCAGGCTGGTAAAAACCCTCTGATGTCACATCTGACCCTGCTTTGGGCAGGAAGGTGATTAGACCTCCTGCAACTCCTTCCAACCTGATCTGCTTTATGATCCTACTATCCCCACAATGCTTAAGGCAAGGGAATTCTGAGGAAAATGGGAAAGCAACCACATGAGCTAGTAGAGAAGCAGAGAGTGATGAGAGAACTTCCCCTGTCACTCTTCAAGGTGACCTTTATGCAGTTTCATATGTAGAATTCCAGGCATTGTTTATCGTAAAAGCAGAACAATTTTCAGTGTAGTCAGGGGAAAAAAGAATGGCAAAATTGCTTTCCCAAAGCAAACACCTCCTACTCATAGAAACAGGGGCTGTCGTTGAAAGGGACACAGGAGGAGGTGGATATGGACCTTCAGATCTCTAAGCATCAGGGAAAAGAGCAAACATTCCCCGGCATTGGTCTGGCAGTGCTGAGTTCTCTCTCAGAAGAGCTAAAGAGAAAACAAGGAGCTCCCAAACCTCAGGCACTGTATCCCAAGAGCTGTTCCAGTGACACTCTAATCCCTTCCTGAGCAAAGTGAAGTGAAAAAAGGAAACTTCAAGGATTTTAAAGTGAGTTTATCGTCAATCCCCGCTCAGACAGACATGCACCCTTCTGATGGGGAAGGTCCTGCCCCAAAACCTTAATTTGAGAGAACCTATACTGTCCTCAAGGAATGTAAGGGTAGAAGGAGGTAATTAATGTTTAATTCAGAGAATTAAGCAGTACAGAGGAACTTGGCCAATACATAGAGGTTTTGTTTTTGATTCTCTGTATTCCCCGAGGTACAGACAAGTTATGATTTTCTTATGGTTGTCTTTGAGAGCAGGGGAAACATTGGATTGAAACAGGATTTCAGATTCAAGAAAAAAAAAAACACTTGCAGACATCCCTTCAAATAGAGGCATCTCCAGTGTTAAGGCAAACTCCCACTTTGTACAAAACACCAGTGACACAAACCACGAGTGACCCTGACATCAAACAGGCACAGGAACAGATTCAACTGATGGAACTGCTCCTGCAGCCACAAAATGATGCTGTGGCTGGACCCTCTGATTACTGAAGCTGGTGGCTGCAATTCTTACATCAAAACTTCACCTTCTCCCTCATGTCAAAAGTTTCCAGAATCCAGGAGAGCTTGTGCTTTGCCCTGCGTATAGAAAAGGCCTTCACCAGGAGGAAATCTTGGGTTCAGGCACAGAGATTTCAAAATAAATGGATGTTTAAGAGATCAGTGTGCCCATCCCTGTGGGCCTGAGGCAGGAAGACAGCCTGGCTTAGAGAAATATCTGTGCTGCAGGAAGGGCACTCTGCTCTGGGAAGACAGGGAGCAAAGGGCTGTAATTAAGTCAGGTTTTTGGGAGAACAAACAGAATTTAAAACAGCAGAAAGACAGAAACTGCAGCATCACAGGCTGGGGGGTTTCCATCCCTGATGTGTCCCATAATCTGTGTCTCAACAATGTCTCTAAGAAATCTAACCTAGAAAAGTGCTAGCAAAGAGCACACCAAATCTTAACATATAAAACTCAGGACAGAGATCTTTAATGCTGGCTGAGTGTTGAAAGGGGAAGCCAGCTGGCAGAACAATATCTGTATTAATGCCTGAACAGAAATCTGCCTTCAGGCCTCTTATACTAACTTGAGGATGCAAAGTCTTACTCACAGTTCTTGAGATGATTTTCCATTTTTCTTTCTATTAAGGTACACATTTTCCATTTATAAAATTATGGTTATGAAAGAATATTGTGGGAATTCACTATCTCTTCCAGTTTAAATACAGACAAATGGTTAACAGAGCATTTAAGAACCATGCTTTTGTCATATTGCACAGGTTAAGATTCACTGATATCTCCAGATGAATTACACCAAGGGCCAGCATTTCTGTCAGAAAGCAGAAGTCACAGAAATTATTTGCCTTTGGAGACTGTTGCTGGTGTTTTTCTTATATTAAAGTGAGGGTCCTATTAAGTCTCTGGATTTACTGTGACGGTGTCCTAAATCCTAGGAAATGCCAATATTTTTCTCCCTTTCTTTCCCATTTATTGCAGCATACTTCTTGTTCTCCTTCCTGTCAGCCTCCATAATTGGTGGAAAGAAAGAGAAAAGCCCAGCATGGTGCTGAATCAATCTAATAGTGAGTTACAATGATTGCTGGTGCATCTGAACTCCTGAAGGGAACAGACTGTATTTTCCTCAGAGGTAGTAATCTTTTTATTTCACTATCAGGGGCCTGGGAGGAACCTGTGGGCCGAGGAAAGGGGGTAACCCTTAGCACAGCTCAGCACAACACAAGGGTGTTACCTGAAAGGCTTCCCTCTGCAGCTGCTATTCAGTTACCAATAAGAGTGCATTCCCTTCTCATTTTTTCTCCTGCTGGTGCTCTTTATCATGCTTTTTTTATGAGTGTTCCTCTGGCTTGCTACCTGCCTTCATCCATTCCTATTGCAGAGGAGGAGAACTGAGCAAATCATAGAGTGAACCAAAAGAAAGATGTAACAGCTTGGGATTTTTAGCAAGAAAGGATGTAATTTCATCTAGTAAGAGGCACTTAAAATTCAAAAGGAAATCAAACCAAATTTATAGCTATATGGATATATATTGGCTAAATAAAACATATCAGTTCAATTATTCCTGCTGAATTTCAATTAATATAAGACCTCACACATTTTAGAAATAAAATTAAACAATACTTATTAAGCCATCTGGTATTCTGAAATATATATTTGGTTGTGTGTTTAAACTTTTAAAGCAATTTTAATAAAATTCAGACTCTGGCTTCCTTAGGAAAATACATTAATGAATTTTATGCTCATTTAAGATAGACACTTTCTTCCTGATAGAATCAAGTGTTAAACAGAACATTGTTTAGACAATTTCAAGCATTATTGCTCTCTATTAGTAATGCAACAGTAAAGGAATAAATAAATTAAGCATATACTTTCTTTGGAATTCACTTAAACAGCAATATACTGAAGTAATCCAAAATTCTAATTTAAAAGGGGTGTGGATTTGTTGATTTCTTTTTGAAGCAAACCAAAAAGTGACATATCAAGTCAAGCAAATCAATCAGGGACCTCTGCCTGTGTCTGTATTTACTTCCACGAGCTGTTTCATTACTATATAGAATCACAGAATTATTTAGGTTGAAAAAGTCCTTTAAGATCATTGAATCCAACTATTAACCTAACACTGCCAAGCCCACTACTAAACCATTTCCTTAGGTGCCACATCTACGCATTTTTGAACAGGTCCAGGGATGGTTCCCTGGGCAGCCTGTTCCATTGCTTGACCACCCTTTCAGAGAAGAAATTTTTCCTGATAACCAATCTATGTCATAGCAAAGTTGTTCCCTGCGCTGACTTGCCAACCACTGTTTGGATTCCATGCCTTCTCTGTGTTTGCCAAAGCAAAGACAGACCAGACCCCCACTCCAACAGAGACTTAATAGAAACCCCACCACAGGAGGTAGAGAGGGCAGCAGCTCCCCATGCACCCTATTCACTGAGCCTCCAATGATCCAACTTAACCTTCCTTGCCTGAATAAAACTGGGCTTTCCTTTTCCTAAGCACAGTGATGTATTTCGCTCCAGTCATTTCTACTCCCCGGACTCTGACAACCCAAGAAAAGTGCATTGTATTTGATGACCAATTGTCAGTTCATCTGTAACTCTCCCTTTCAGCAGAGGTCTGTGGTTATAAACACCCATTTGATGTGAAAGTTTCCCATTCAACCAAACACACAAACCCATACAAGCTCATTATTTTCAGTATAAAATAAACCTATTCCCTCCACCTGGAATTGGAGAGCATCCCACTCATGCTTTGAGAACAGAATATGACAGGGAGGAAAGAAGAGCTGATGTATTATACTTTGCTCAGTCCAAATTGAAAACCTACACACCCTAATGGCATTTTGGTTTCCAAATGAGTTCTTTGAATAATATTCCCTTCCCCTCTTTCCATTAGAATACCCAGAAATTAATAATTTAGCTTAGTCATTCTGTAGGCCACATGAGTGGTAACTTCTGAATAAAACAATAACCATTCCAACCCACACTTAAATTGCTGAAAGGCTTCTGAGGCTCAGTGCCAAATAATTAACCCATCTCAAACATCTGGAGTAACAGGGACTTCAGAATAGCAGCTGCAGCTCAGTCAGCATTAACTGCAGTTTAGGAGTTTGGTTTTAATTTGTTATGTTGACTTGCTGAGACTTCACATCCACCACGACAGGGAAGCACAGAGGAAGAACAGAGCCATGCCTTCTACAGCTCAATACAGCTCCCAGGGCTGCCCTTTGCCTGGGGACTTCTTGTATTGCCCGGTTACACACACAGACTGAGACACTTCTGTTGGCCCTTCAGGAAGATCTACGATCATGATGCTCATGTGAGGCAATGCAGGGGTCTCAGCACCACTGTGTGTGGAAGTTCCGCAGTTTGGGACATTCAGCCAAGTCTGTGCCAGGATCCAACTTTTATGGGATTACAGGGTTCAGCACTATGTCTCTTAAGCAATCAGGATGTACAGAAGGTGAAAGGATAAAGAAGTAAAGGAAAAGAGAGAGAAAAAGAAACAGAGAAAGAGAGAGAGAAAAAGAAAGAAAGAGAGCAAGAGGGAGGGAGGGAGGCAAAGAAGGAAGGAAGGAAAGGAAGGAAAGGAAGGAAAGGAAGGAAAGGAAGGAAAGGAAGGAAAGGAAGAAAGTTTCTGTTCAGTGCATCACTGTAGAAAACTTGATCCATATATTGCTGATCCATATGTTGCCAGGTAGATTCCCTAAGAGCTGAGGTTCAAAGGTTGCAAATCACTGTGTTTTATTGCAAGGGAGAACAGTGACAATTGTGGAGGCTCAACCTGCACAGCCCCGGAGGGTTTAATCCTCGGTGGTGAAGGAGCAGTGTCCCAGGAGCCAGGGAAATCTGCTTAGCACTGACTGCCTCACCTCTGCCGGCTGCCTTCCCTCTGCTGTCGCCTCCCTTTCGCTGTGTTTGTATTAATTAAATTCTCCACTTTAGCATGCTGGCTTGAAATACAGGCAGGGCTTAGTGACTGTAATTCCAGACTCCAGCTGTGACATTAACACTGAAACATGCACAGAGCGCATTCGGAATTAAAAATCCTGCTTCCCCCTCTTTTAAACGATGAGACAAAAAGGATTCAGACGTCTCAGACACAAGTGTATCAGAAGCAGGGGCTTATATCAGTGAGAAGGACTCTGTTACATGCCTGTTCTATGCTTCCAGATTCTTAAAAGCACTATTTTAATTTTGCCACTTCTTTCCATTATTCTCTTCCTACTGATTCCCAAAGCCAATTAAAATGCAAAGAGGAGATTTTAAAGGCTTCAGTTTGATAACACGAAGCAAGACAAGCAAGGCATGGGACAGCACTGAAATATGGCTCTTTAATGCAAGCATATTAATAGAAATAATTGGATTTCTAGAGTCTCACAATTGCAACTGTTACCTCTTATTGTCCACTAAACCAATTGACATCCTGCATTTGTTATTTCAAAAGCCTGATTCTGAGTTCATGAAGACAGCTAAACATATTCAGTTTTCTCTAATAAAAGTTTTCTTCTGAAGCACTTCTGAGCATCACAGTGTGAATTATATCTCATGGAGTCATCAAAGCCAGCATGGCAAATGCCGGTCTTGGAGAAGTTAAACTCTCAATTTTGTTTGCAGTGAGGCCAGAGTTTCATGCAAAACACATAATGTGTTATTAAGCTTTTAACAGCTGTAATAAAAGAGTTAAAGAATTTAATTTCAACTTTTCAAAACAGTCTATGGGAAGGAGATGCTGGAACTTGTCTGAATTTCAATGGGAGGCTTCTCATCGAACATCCTTAGGAAATCCCTGCCTTACGCAGCTGTAGATTCCTGAATTTAACATCATCTAGTCTTCCATTCCACATGTTTAATTCATATTGTTTCCCTTGGCTATGACTGCTGGCAGGTGATGGGGCTAATGCCGTCCTTAAGCCCGTCCAACAAGGCGGTGCGCAGCCCACCTCACACCCCACTGTTCCTGCCCCTTCTCTTACACCACCATTCATCCCAAGGTGCCAAAACCAAGGAATATAAGCACCCCCATGTGTACCTTTCTGTTTGTAGGGTTAGTTTTCTGTAGGTTTAGCTCCCTGAACATGATTGAGATACCAGGTAATAGCAGAGACAGCTCAAGGGGGCAGAGGGAGAACATGGCAAAGGACAAGCAGAAGAAAGAGGAGGGCAGAATTGTCTCCTCCAGTTACCACTAGCCATTAAAAGGGGCTCACTTTCCTGACAGACCACGCACTGCCCATGGCTGCAGAGACTTGAGGCTTCCCCCACCTCTGATGGTATAATTTCAAGTGTATTTATCCCAGCAGCGAGCACGGTGCCCACACAAGCGCTGGTTCTGCTCCGGGGAACACGTCCCTGCTCCCCTCCCTTTTGGCAGCACAAACACCCTGTGACTGTGCCGGGAGCTGAGGTGAGGAACAAACCCGAAGTGGTTCCCTGGTCTGGCTCACAAGGCAGCCACACACCCCCCATGCCAGGAAAAGGGATGGGGACAGAGGGGTCCGTCCCTCCGAGCAGCACCACAAACTTCTGCCAGAGCCACTGATGGAGCGACAGCTGCGATCCAAGAGCTGAAAGCCAACCCTTGGAAAGTGGGAAAGGAAAGGCTGCCTCCTAACTTTGTTTACAGCACACACCACAACGTGCACGCAGGCTCTGGAACGGCTTAGGAATGAAGTTCCATTGATGATGAATTAGAATTACGCTCCAGTCAGGTGTGGTTATAGATACAACTCCACGTTTTAAGCACCCATTTAAAACAAAAATTAATATTAAAAAGATCCACCAAATTTTTTATATGTATTAATTTTCTATTACTTATTCCAACTTGATTATTTCCCTATTTATAGCATGATAAATGATCATCTATTTTTAAGTCTTCCCACAAGTGAGATTTCAGTTTCCTTTTCAGCTCCTTCAGATAGTACCTTCTACAGAAAGGTTCAAGTACCATGTTTTTACTACCAGTAACGCAAAATAAGTCACTTTGCCAGTTGAAATTATGATAACTATGTCACAAAGAGAAGCAAGAGCAAAAATGTGCCTATGTTTCTTCCTTAATGGATAAAAAAGAAAAAAATTACCACTTCTGTTGTATTTCCTGGAACAACTGTCAGGGGAAATTGAAGAGCATTTAACACCCAACTTGTGGCCTTAACACTGGTAACTTCAACAATGAGCTCATTGTGAAATTCCTTTTCACCTCAAGGTAGAAACACAAAAACCTGTGTAGGGGATTGAGGATTTATCCAACAGAAAGCTAACTATCTCAACTGAGACTTGGAATTACTTTTTTTTAAGCTAATGAAAGAAGAAAACAACAATAGAGTTCAGCTCTAATGTTCTGTCCTCAGTTCTGGATCTCTTAATTCATATAATGAAACATATTGTACTGAGTATTTTGCACTCAAACATTGATAAAATAATGACATATAAAGGTCAAAAGATAGAAACAGCACCAAAAATGATCAGCCCCCAAATCATGAGCAAAGTATCCAGAAAAATCCAGAGACCAAGTTCCCCACCGCAGTCCCTCTGCTCTGTGCCTGAGCACCTCGCTTTCTTCACTGAAGTGGCAGCACATGGAGAAAAAGCACCTTTAAAAATTCAACTAATTTGGAGCCACAAACAAGAAAATGCCTTAGTTGTGATTTTACAGCAGAATTTTATGTCAGTAAATATTTTTTAGATGCCTTAAACTGCTAATTTCCATAACATGCCGGGCTCTCTTCTAATAGTGAACATATCTTTGTATTTCCTGCTCGTAATGGTTGGCTTTACCCTAATTACAGTATGCTCCTTGTTTTCAGCCCCATAAGGATCCCCCTCACTGCTCTCTCCCCAGCCAAGCTCTGCTCAACATGGTTTTGTATTAGCAGAGACACAAAATGAACCTGCAAAATGTACTCAGAGATTTACTGCACGCATAGCACTTGCACATGGATATGCAAACTCACATCTGCATATTCAAAATGTCTGCTGTTGCCCACGAACATGTTTTATTTTGGCATGCTATGGCTGTACATGCAAATTCCCTTCTTCCCCCATCAATTATCTACTCCCCCACAATCGATATGTTCCCTTTCCTAAAACAATCCATTTCACACCCTATATTACTTTGCTTCCCTGTAAGTCAATAAATACTGCCATGTCCCCCTACACAAATATCTTTGCCCAATTCTTTTTTACTGATTCTGTCGACTCTGTGCTTGTCCCTGCCTTCTCTCCAAAATCTTCAGCTTCCTCCCTCTCCATTTGCCCAGACCCTGCTTTTGCTCACTCCATGCAGGGAAAGAGCAGCAGCTCTACCTGTTTCTCACCTGTCTGACACAGAGGCACCTGCTGCTCCCTTTGCTAAAGGAACAGCATCCCCCAAAGGCAGCGTCCCACGGGATCCACGTAAGGGACTATGAGCAGGAGCACCTGCCAAGGTGCAGGAACAAGCAACACACTGCAGTGGAAGGGGACAAAAGCACTGCACAGATATGTCACTGTTAAATGAGATTCCTCACTGGGCTTCACACGGATGAACCAGTTCATCACCCGAACACACACATGCCCTGCACCAGTGAGGGCAGAGCAGGTCCTGCCCCACCTCCTCTGAACGCTCCTGCCTGGCAATATCTCAAGGGAGTAGCAATTTTGCACAAGCACGAGACCTCCTGACCACCTCTCTTCCTGCAAAAATCCAGCACACTGCGTGTTATAATTCACTGTGCTGCCCTTGCCACGGACACACCAACCACCCCTGTGGGAAATGATGGCGCTGGGGGGAATCCTCAGGGCTCCTTTCACTCACCCTTAACCCGCAGTGGTGCCAGCCTGGCCACTGGAGCCCACGCCATGGGCAAGGCAGTCAGCTGGAATGTGGATCAGGAAGAAGCCTCCCTCGACTTTACACCCTGGGGCTGGCTCACAGTCCTCAGCTTTGTCCTGCTTAGAGCACACTTCACACACCTGAATGAAGCAAAGTTTTGTACTTTGAAAGGAAGTTAGTCATAAGGACTGAGCTAGCTAACCTGCAAAAAAATTAACTATTGATCCTAACCATTAAACCACTTTAAAATATGAAAATAAATTCCAATTGCACTTGGTAGGCTAAATTTACTTTTAATTTTCCCCAATGTATAAGGCCTATTTGCCTAATTTAATGTTTTACAGCTATCTTTGTTGTGCAAATACTTCCCACGGTGAATATGCAATATATGAAAAACAGTCAGAAACTCTCAGACTGAAGTTGTGCTATTTATTTCCTCCCTGAAACCTCAGCTGAGTGAAGTCAGGTTAATTGCCTCTAAGTCTCTGTGAATAATGTTGCAGAGCCTTGTGCTGACAGTCACACCATTCTTCTGCTGGCCGTGAGTCCCGGGGCTATTCCAGTGGGTAACTGTGATTCATTTTGCCTGCTAGAACTGCATGGAAAGACAAAAGCTGGTAGCAAGGTCCTCAGTCTGCCACCAGTCTCCATCAGCTCTCTATCCAGTAGGTGTGATTTTGGACATGTTACAGGCTCCGAAATAAGGGAACCTTCGCTCCCTTGAACACATTCCCTGCCCATTGCCATCCCTCATGGTGGGAGCAGCCCGATGCTGGCTCATTACACGGAACTAATCTTGTCATCTGATACTCTTTCCACCAACCAATCTGCTGATTACAGCCAGTTTAAACCTCGGCAATAAACAGGATTCTGTGATTTTTCAAAGGACGATGGAATCTGAATTAATTAGCATCCAGCAGAGGAAAACCAAAATCCTCCCACAAACAGAACGGGGAAACTTCACAGCCCACAAGGACAACATTTATGGAGTGGCGGATGGGCTTTCACACAGTGCAGAGCGGGAGAGCGTGGCATCCCCAGCTCTCACACAGCCCTCAGGCTGTGGAGAAGCTAATTCTCACACTGAAATTTATTAATTACACCTTGAAACTCTACCAAGTAAGCCTATTATTGACGCCAGCTCTCCAACTGTTCTCATGCATAACTCATCTTTAAAACCTGCAAGCATGAAGATTTGAAGCTCCTGTCAAAAGTATTTCCAGGTTACACTTACTACTCTATCAACCACACACCTCACAGAGCCAAAAAACTCCCAGTCTGATATTTACATGGATAATCCAGGGAAATTCATATAAAAAGGGGAGAAAATCATACCTGTTTTCTCTGAACTAGCTTTACAGTATGTTCCATACTTGGCAACATAATGAGAGAGTAGGTTTAGACTGGATATCAGGAAGAGATTCTCCCATGTGAGGGTGGGCAGGCCCTGGAAGAGGTTGCCCAGAGAACCTGTGGATTCCTCACCCCTAGAAGTGTCCAAGGGCAGGTTGGTCAAGGCTTGGAGCAGCCTGGGCTAGTGGAAGGTGTCCCTGCCCATGGCAGGGGGTTGGAACTGGATGGCCTTTAAAGTCCCTTCCAACCCAAACCAATGTGGAATTCTATCATGAGCCAATTCTTATGATGGAAATGTTTTTCAAAGAACACTAATATCCATGGCCTTTGAAAAAGAGGTGAAAGAAAAAGAAGATGCTATTTACCTGGCTGGCCTTTGAAGAAATAACAAAAATAATTCTCGCTTTTATGGACAACATTTGCAGTCCAAAAATCACAAATATCCTGTAACAGATGATGATCGCCTCACTGACATGACGAATACGAGGCATTTAGTTTTTAATGGCTTTTCTAATTTTTTTTTTTCCTTATGAGAGCACCACTCTGTGCAAATGTATTTTAGTCTTCAGTACTTGGAAGCAACTTCACACATTATTATTCTACATTAGCTTCATTTGTCAGTTTGATGACTAAAGACCTATTGGCCAGATGCAAATGCCGCTTCCTAATCTTGATCTATCACGCACAACAGCCATGGATATGTCATTCCCCACGAAGGAGGATGAATCAGGAGAGTCGTTCCGTAAGGCGAGGTGCAAAGATAAACTCGATGCATTAATTACCTGAAGGAAGTTCTGGCTTACTTGTGAGAACATTTAGTTGTGGTAAAAAAACCCCAAGCAAACTCCCCCAGGCATAAAGAGGAGCCCTGTCCAAGGTGTGGCCTTCCCCTTGGCTCTGTGTGTTGAGGAGCTCTGTGCCCCTCACCAGCCACACGTGAACACTCCAGAGAAGCCAACATGAATTTCGATGATTTACTGGATCAAGGCCAGGAAATCTAGTGTGCTTTATCTCCCATCTCCATCATACGTGCAGGAGATGATACCCTTAAATTCAGACACACATAAAATAATTAACTTTTTTTCCTTCAAGTAAGCGCCAGGTGAAAACACTGAGATGTGTTAAGGGTTTGCTAATTGATGATATGTTGCCTTAAATTAATTTTCTCCTGTTAATGTTACTTCATGGAATTTCATATTTCTTATTTGAAAAATGAGGGTGAAAGGAAGCAATGATGAGAGACAATTACAATTACCACTTAGGACCATTAATATGTAAATATATGGGTAAGTTAAGATTGCTAATTTAAGTTGCATAATTGGTGGATATTTTCAAAGTTAGAGCCTAATAGGTTCTGCCATTATTCGTGTCTATTTAATGCACACAATGCCAATGATTTTTATTCTTAATATACCATGAACAACAGCATGGCATTTATTTTATTAACTGATATGGCCATTAATGTTGCATTATGGCATTCAAACATTTTATTTCTTTCTAAAAATACAGCAGGTTAAAAAATTACATTGCTTATGTACCTTCATGAGCCAGCTCATGAGTCAACCCCAAGAAGGGGGAGTTGATCTACTGGGTAGATCCTTCCATAATCACCCAGCGTGCTCTTTTTCTGCCTTCCTTTGCAACGTCTGATACTGCCAACTTCAAAGCACAGATATTTTTTAAAGGTCAAGAAAGATAATGGATTTGATCCAAGGATCCCCAGTGTAGCAATCCAAAAGTCAAGAGAACTCCATCAAATGTCAACACGAACCAGAAAAGACTTCAACAAATCATTTCTGCAGTACTTCTCATTTATGCCACGTTATGAGCAAGAGTAATATTTTAACTAGTTCTACTTCAATGATATTTCACACATTTAATCTTATTTCAAACAAGTAAAGTATGAACAATGAGAATTTTCTCAGCTATGGTTTTTTTTCCTGAATTTTAGACTGTTACCTGAAACTTTGAAATCGAGACTGTCCTTCAAAAATATAGTTCTAAACTATGGCCCGTATTATGTGCACCGTGAAAATAAATTCAGATATAAAACACTGCAGCCCACTTGTAATCCCAGTGCACTATTCATTTTAATATAAAATAACGTATGTGTTTTCAGAAGAATTCTGCATCAACTGCCATGGAGTCTCCTCAGAAAAGTGTGAAAGAATGAAGATGGTTGTAGGATTTTTTTTTCAAATGTGATTTTAAGAAATTTTTAAAAATATGGGTTTTTTTTCATTGAAGTATATATCTAGTACAAATATTCAGTGTCTCACAGTAAAATAAAGGCTTTAAGTTTCCAAAATAATTTTCCATTCTAAGCACCTCCAGTAAGATAAAACCAAACTAAAATCATTATGATTTTTCTTCTCCTTGCCTTACATAATTTAAATTAATGCTCAATTTAAATTAATGCTTGATAGTTTTAGAGAAGTATCAAATAAAATCAAATACTATCATCAGGTGAAGCAACTTCCTTTGGTATGTATAAAGACATTTATGTAAACTATCTTCAAACACATCTTAACTATAAACAACTATGTTGATAACTTGTTGCAATAACTTTAAAAAAAAATCTCATTTTATTTCCACATTCTCTGCTCTGCTGCAATTGGAAGAAGTGTTTTGGGGCCATAAAGAAGTGACCACCTTTCCAATTTGCCCTTTACTCTGTAATAAGTATGATGTGGCCTTTCTGTAGACAATTCACTCATGTCACTACAGAAGATATAAAGAATAAATCAAGCCCAATATCTGAGCCATCTGTAATAAAGTTTTAACTACTGATTCAAGAGATATTTTCCCCATAAATTGACTCACCGTACAATTGGGATTGTTCCAAGCCTTGAAGGCTTTATCTGCTAACCATTTGGAAATAGAGACGATAACTCCCCCATAGCTGATAGAGCCAAGCAGTTAAAAAGTGTTTTAGATGATACCTTCAAAGGTCTTGACAGAGAATCCCATAATACTCTAAATTTCTTTAGCTGTGATCTAGTCTTAAATATAAACCTCTCCTTTAATCCCTACTTTGGACTGCTAGAATCACTAGAAGAGTTGGGACAAGTATTTTGTTACAGCTAAACAGCCGAAGGATACTACACCCAGATTCCTAGGGAGATACAGAGAAATCTATTTAAAATCACAGAATCATTAAGGTTGGAAAAGACCTCTGAGGTCACGGAGTCCAACCTTTGTCCCTTCACCACCTTGTCAACCACACCAGAGCACTCAGTGCCACATCCAATCACTTCCTGGACACCTCCAGGGATGGTGATTCCACCTTTCTTCCTGGGCACCAGTGTCTGACCACCCTTCCAGTGGAGAAATTCCTCCTGATGTCAAAACTAATTTTGATGTCCAAAATCCTGCTAGAGAAAATACACTGCTATGATAAACAATGCAGAAACAGAGGTGAATGCTGTTTATGAAAAATACTAAAGGCAAAGGTAACACAGTAAGAAAATATTAGTTGAAGAACAGCTCCCAGAGCAGCTCCTACCACTCTGCCAACTCCAGCACAGTCAGATGGAAAATATTTCTCATGGGTTACTGAGGGCAAAAGCCCAGGGTAGTCCATGCACTGCTCATTTTTCTACATCCCCTTCTTCCTGTGGTTCAGAGGATACCTGCACACTTCCAGCTACCACCTCCACGTGCCACAGCAACAACACACAGCCCTCCTAACCAAGACCTCCATGAACAGGTGCCACCAGTGCAGGCAGGGGGACCAGGCACCAACAAAGCCCCTTCGGTGTCCGCAGTTAGCATGAGGAAATCAAGCTTTAATCCACACTGGCCAAGGTTTGCTGTCCCCACAGCAGGCAAGAGCCACTAACACAGCCCCTGAGCAGACAGGTAAGAATCTAGAACCTCACACTCATTACAGACATTTATATTGGTCTTAAATATCTGATCTACTTCTGCCTAATCTCATTTCTTGCCCTTCGTGGAAAAAAAACTCATTCACACCCCCAATCTCAAGAAGGGTTTTGATTTGAGAACCAATTGGTCCACCAGTGCATTTCATCTTCCTCACAAAGGTCAAACCCTCCAAAAATATCAGATGGTGTGTCCCTTGCACACTGTGTCCTACCCTGACACCTACAAAGAGACAGATCCCATAACCTGCCTCACTGTCAAGAGGGCACTCCCCTCCCTCCCTCCTTCCTTCCTTCCCTTGGCATCTCAGGGCACCAGTAGGTTACCATGGAATAATTTACTTACCTAAACAACAGCTAGTCACTTTTTACAGCAAAGAGAATAAATATTAGGGAAAAAGTTATTCCTCACAAGTGGCACAAAAATTCTAGTGTCACCTTGGCAATGAAGGATGAAGGTCACAGAAAGTCTCTGCTAGGACAGGCTGAGGAGCGTGATGGGCGTGTGCTGGGAAAGGCTGCTGCCCTCTCTGAACGAGATACATACCATGAATTCACATATTTCAGTTCTGCAATAGCTGACAAGAAAAAAAACACCCACCCGTATTTTAAATCTGTAATTCAAAACTTGAAATCAAGTTCAGATTTCTTTGACGGGGCTAATTGAATTTGTTCCTTTTTTGACTTGACCTCATTTTATTTTGTATTTGCTGTGCCACTAAAGTTCATGTAAAGAATTTACACTTTGATAATTAAATCAGAAGTTAGAACTCTTTAGAGATATTTTTTTGTTCTAAGGATTCTAAAACAATTTGCAGAAGTTCAATAGAGTAGGAAGAAGATTAGACCACCAAATGAAAGAAATGCAAATGATCTTCAAAAGCTGGCATCCCCCCATCTTATCTTTGAGAGTGAATAAATCCACTTTGATGCTAGGATTTAATAAAAAGATCAAAAAAGTCCACATGCTTATATCTGATGTTATTCAGGTAATTTTGTTGTTGAAGCATTTCTGAGGATGGAACCTATGCCAGAGAATACACATCTGCTGTTTCTCAGCAGTAAAACATTAGCTCTATTTTCAGAACTCCTAGGACTGAGCGATACAGAGAAACACAAAGTTTGTAGCTCCTGAATCCATTTTCCCCCTTTTAAATATAAGTTTTACAATAAAAGAAGTTTACACCCTGTACACAGCAAAGAGTCTTTCCACATAATCAAATAGATATAAAATAACTTACACCTCAGGTTTAACCAGAGATGGTCTGAGGGATTCAAAATGAGAATAAAGATGTAGGAGGGGAGAGATAAACAGGAGACAAGACTATGAGCCACAGTGAGTCAAAAGGTATGTGGAAATGGCTTGCAACAATTTGTATTCATTACAGAATCAGAAGAGAGCAAACTCATTTAATTTTATATGCTAAGTCCAGCATTTGTCTTGCAAATGTTCTAAGAGACCACACTGAAAGCATTAATTCTATAGTTTCTTAAAAAGGAAAGAGAGAGAACAAACAGGAAGAACATTCTTGAATGATAAAATGTCTGAGGGATCTGGTGGGAATTCTTCACGTAAGATGCATTCTTCTTTAGGGAACAGGTGTAGAGGCAAACAGATGGGCTTATATAAGTAGAACTGGCAGCTCCACAGATAGCTGCTTTTTGTTATATATGATTTTTCAAACTCACCAGGGTATTCAGGACCACTCTGCTTAATTATTCTTAACATTTTGCCCATTTCATATGCTCACAATATAACGGGCAAATATAAAAATAATTTAAGCAAACTGTAGCTTAAATCTCAATGGTAACAATACATTTTATTCCAACAAACCACTTAAAAAGGGAACTGCCTGTTTTATGAATGTTAGTCCATCTGTTCAGAATAGCTCCTTTGGAAGTATTTGTTTTGCTTGGAAATACCCAAATTGATTATGTATGTGGCAGGAGATGGGCTGAGGTGTGTTTGCTGCTTTTATAGCAATGAGCATATGAAGGTGTTTTTCCTTTTGCTGGGCTAGGACAGCTGAAGACATGAAGGGCCTGAATCCTTGACCAGAGCCCCTCCCTTGGGGGGACAGGCTGAGAGCTGAGACTGTTCATCCTGGAGAAAAGAAGGTTGTGGAGACCTAACAGCACCTTCCAGGACCTGAAGGGAACCACATGGAAGCTGGAAACAGATTGCATCAGGAACTGTCATGGTAGGACAAGCAGTAATGGGTAAAAACTCAAAGGTAGTAGTTTTAGACGAGATATCAGGAAGAAATTCTCCTGAGAGGGTGGCAAGGCCCTGGCACAGGTTGCCCAGGGAACCTGTGGATTCCCCATCCCTGAAGTGTCCAAGGCCAGGTTGGACAGGGCTTGGAGTGACCTGGTCTAGTGGAAGGTGTCCCTGGGTTTGAATGAGATGGGCTTTCAGGTCCCTTCCAACCCAAACCCTCCTGTGATTCTGTGATTCCAGGTGTTTCTGGTCTGGAGAGGATGCTGTATTCCCATGAAGATGGCCATGCTGTACTGGGGTGCAGTTCTCACCTCTCCTCCATGAATTACAAGAGCAGAACAATTCAGGTAACACTAGAGAGAGGTCCAGTGCAGGACACTTCAAATCCATGCACCCACAGCACAACAGTGCTCACAGTGACAGAACCACACTGGCAATGTGACAGGGATCACAGCATCTGCCACTCACACTGACAGGGTCCCGGTGGTCACTCTGCCACACCTTTACACAAAAAACAGCTTCACACCTAACGGAGTAATTCCTGGAAATAAACCTTCTCATCCAGCCTTCAGTGCATCATTCCAAAAAACCCCAAACAGACCGTGAATATATGTGTTAAAACCAGAGAGCCAAAGGACTGTAATCTGCACTGGTACAGAAGGTAAAGGTCAGCTCAGTGTTAATGGGTGTGATTGTGCTCTCATCTCTTGAGCAACCCAGTCTGTGTCATTCTGGATCCGTTCCACTGAATTATTCAGACATTCCCCTCAGTACTATTCAAACTTATAATTGCAGAGAACATCAGGACAAGTCACAGAAGTGAACATCAAATGTAAGAACTGAAGAGCTTTTATAGCAGCAAAAGGAAAGTAACACCAGAACACAAAAGAGCAATGAATAACAAGGAATTATTATAAACTATGTACCAGAGTACCTGGTTAGTGTAAGAGTTTGAATGGGCAGCCCCAGGAGCCCTCAGGCCAGCAGCACGTAAAGGGGAGATAGAAACTAAGACTCCACTGAAGTTGTGTTTGAAAACCATCCCAGAGCTGAGATGTCTGACCTGAGGAACCACTAACAGGATAGCCTCCTGCAGCATTCAGACCATACCTTCTGAGCTGGATCCCCTACAGTGCCTCAGAAAATGATGTTCTTAATTTTCTTTCCCTATGCTTTGCTCTGATGCCAGGGAAGAAGAGTTCCTTGTACTCAATAACCTCATTTTCCTTGATTTTCTATTTACTATACCTTCAATATCCCATCAAACAACAGAGTCATCTACTAATTCACACAAACACGTTGAGAAAAATCTGTGACAAATGTGTTAATTAATAAATAAACATTCTCAGAACATTACATCAATCCCGCTACCTGCATCACAAGGCTCGGCAGTCCCATATTCATACACTCAGATGCAAGAGCAGTAAAAGGAAGGTCATGAGCTTCTAAAGCCAAGTTGTTCACTCATTCCTGGCATTTGGAGCTGCTCAGGGAAAAAGGTGGAGAAGCCCCTTGGCCACAGTGCTGAGCCAGGCCAACACTGGCAGACCTGCCCTCCCTGGGGTCTGACTCAGAGGGTTCAGCTGCTTAAATGAAGCCCATTATTTTGCTGGTCCATCAGCCAATGACTCTTTATTTTGCCAGTGCCTAAACTTAGCTTGCAAGCACAGCTAAAATACTAATCATTAATTACAGTCACTGTTGCAAATGCCAATTATACTATGAGAGATATTCCCAATGCCATTCAGGCTGAGTGGCTAGTGTATGGAATTGAAGGAAAAATAATACACAATAGAAGATAAAAAACCCTCAAATACAGGATGCAAAATGGAGAGAGCCAATTCCACTGATGTAAGGAAAGACCTGTTTAGCCAAATACATGTAATTGTATATTAGAGTTTTAAGTAGACAGCTGTGACTGCAGTCTGGAACACGGAAAGGAACAAACCTGAATGAAAGGCTGTTATCAACTACGACGCTACAGTTCTGGCAAGGAAGCCAGGAAAGGCAATGAATTTAACAGACTGTGCTTTAAGTTCCACCTTTTTTTTTTTTTTTTTTAATTGAATTCCAAGGGAAATTTTCAAATTT
>VWZG01008632.1:89547-109569 GCA_013396735.1 Grallaria varia
ACGCTGTTTTTTGTTCTCCCCTTTTTTTTTTTTTTTTTTTTTTTAATGGAATGCACAGTGAAATTCTCAAATTCAGTGAACCTTGCACTCGAAGAAGAGTGTTAATTTAACTCCCGATCTTAACATCCACCTTTAATGTTACCATCCAACTTCAAAATCTTGGAATAAGGTGACTAAATATTTGCCAGAATCAGAGAGTATTCAAACAGGAGTTCCAGAGCACATTAAACATAACAATACCTGAAATTGTTACTGAAGTACAAAACCTACTGCTTAACATTGGTCTGAGGAGCAGAGGAATGGAAGGTGGCAAATGTTACAGCAACCTCTGCAAAGAAACTGCCAACCGGTACCTCTGCTTTCTTCAGAGGTGTAATACACTCAGTTGTATCATAAACAGATTTAGCTGATGCAAGAAGAAATGTAACACCATCGTGAAGAGAAACCAGAGCTTTTATTGCAGGGAACCACAGATCAGAAATCTGCACCAGCTCTCTGATGGTGCTGAGAAGCACAGGAGGAAGGGGGACATGACTGCCCTAAGATACTTGAACTACCAGAAGTTTTGACAACCAAAAGTTGGGAGGGGCAAAAACGGACCCTTTCCAACAGGACATAGTCAGGAAAATACAGGAACGGATTACCAGAAGAATGTGACATTTATTCTGGGACTAGTCAGCACACTAATAACTTTTTTCTTTTAAAGGATGTGAAGCTGAGCACTGATCATACAAAATTATTCACGTTTTTCAAGACAACAGCACATTTCACAGACTCTTTGAAGACTCTCAAGACTGGATTAAGTGGCAGATGGAACTGAATTCTGAGAAACATGAAATGGTTCAAATAAACACCAGTATCCTTAATTATACAAATCCATTGATGGACAGTAAAATAGCCTTTGTCATCCAGGAGAGAGTCCCCACAGCCACCCTGGGTACTTCTTTGAAAGCATCAGCTTGGTAAAATGTCAAATTTTAAGATTTATTTTGGGAAAAAAGAAAAAAAAAAAAGCTAAAGAAGAAAATGAGGAAACCTCCTTAGGCCTTATTTTAAAACCTTGATTTAAACACCCCCTGCCCAGTGCCAGAGGTGGGATATTGGCACAACAGACCTTTGCTATGACCCAGAAGCACTCCAGTTTTGCTCTTCTATGTTTGCTGGCAGGTCACTGAGGCACTGCACACAAACATTCATTTATAATATAAAATGCGAAAGGGGGAATGATGTTTGACATGACCCAACACTAAAGAACTCTCTGCCACCCTCTTTGTTCTAGAAATGAAAAAGATTAAGGTATTTCCTTTTTTCACTCAGTTTAGAGAAGAAAGACTAAAAGTAAGTAGATTTTGCCCTACTCCCCAAGAACATCACAGAGATAACAGCTCTACATAAAAGATATTTTCACAAGTTGAAAGAGAGGAAAAAAAATAAAGTTCATTCCAGTTCATTTGGAGGTTGTTTTAGAGAATTTCTTTCCTTGCTTATTTTCCCATTCATCATCATGTATAGTATTTTGCCACAGAAAAAGAAAGGGAACTCAAACACTTTATTTAGTTGCCCAAAAGTACAAAAAATGTTTTTCTGCCCAGGAAATGACCATGGGCTTGCTGGTGGGAGCCTTTACAAAAGGACAGGCAATATTTATGAGCAGTTTGAAGGTTTCCTAGTGAATATCCATCTGGACAACGTGAATATGCAAGTTTTGCACTCTCTCTCCCCTAGGTCAGTTACCTAATCCTAAAATTGCATCCAGTTTTCTCTGAGGAATAGTTCTGCATAAGCATAAGTTAAATGCCTGAAAGGCATCTAAATCAGGATTTTCTTAGTGGTGGAGCAGCCTTAAAACCAAATTAAAATCACGCCTTCATGACAAAGGGGATTTTGTCTCAGGCTCCAAATTCACTTCCAGACGATGGGTTTGTTTTGTACCCGCACAGCCCCGACAAAGAGAGGCTGGCACGTTCCATGGCAGGAGCACTTGGAAATGTTTTTCCTTCTGAGCCACCACTAGAGCCAGTTCTGCCTGGCAGGAGCCGGGGGGCACCTGCAGAGATGTCCTGAACTTTGTTTCCCTCCCCCTCCTTCCCCCGGCCCTTGAAACGCAAGCAGGACTCACAGATTGGTCCATAAAAAATAACAAGCACTCCTACGACATCTGTATGGAGATTATATTGTTAATCAATATATTTTGCATAGCCCCATGGATCACTTGTTATTGATGATTATCCATTTTAGCTCCTGTGACAATTTGTCAATAAAATAAAAATAAAAATAAGGCTAAGGACAGCATACTTTTAATTTAAAGATGATCTCTTCCTTGAAAAGAGGTGTCACTTTCCAAGCTCAGAAAATAACTAGCTCATGAATCTATTTAATTTACCAAGTGGAAGAGCTGTTCAAGGAATCAAAACTTTCTTGGTCATCACAATACAGGTATCTGGAAGTGAATAATTTTCTTTTAGACTTCATTTACTTTTAAGAAACAATATTGGAAAAATAGTGAGTTTGCTAAAAATACAAGTTTTGTGTTACTGAAAGTATATTATTCAAACCCAACATAGACTACCATAGTTTTTACCTCCCAAAAGGGGAAAGTTAAATACTGGTTATGGATAGTTTTAAAGATTTATTTAGTATGAAACTGTGTGACATTTTATTTCCATGTTTTGACTTAAAATATGAACTTTTCTTTTTGAAAGGGAAAAAAACATTGGGTAAATAAACCTAGTTACCTAAATTATCCTTAAGTTTGAAACAAGTACTGGAGTTACTCAGGCAGTCACTGCAAAGCATCCAGTGCTTAGGGACTCTGTTTTCTCTCAAAGTGTTTGCTTCCCTTCAACAAAACCACCATTTTTTCTTTTCATAAGCATATTTTCTACACTCCCAACACAAGTCTGGGTCATTCCACAAAGCTATGAGTTACCTAATGACTCTTGATTACTGCTGGACATACACTCCATTTCAACAAACATGCAAATTGCTGTCCCTTGCAGATTCCCTGACCTGCTCAGTCCTTGTAGGAGATGCCACGGCCGTTCCATCTCACCTGTTCAACTCATGGAATGCACGCACACAAATACTAAATCAATATAATAACTTATTTCAAAAATCCCTTTCTTTTATTGCAGAACATGAATGATGAATGCACTATTGATCTGTTCTTTACATACAATACAGATGCTGTACTCAAGACACAAGACCTGAAGAGCTGTCGATATTTAGGGGGAACTTCCATTGAAGAAAGGCTGTGATGACCTTCAGAGGTCCTTACTCTCTGACTGTCTGCAGGAGCAAGTTAATCAGGAGATGAAGCTCTTGTATCTAAGCCAGGCTTGGGATGGAGCTGTGCAGTCTGAGCAAAAGAAAGGAGTTCTCATTTTATCACTGTAAATACGTTCAGAGTGGGAATTTACTAATGGCAGCACTCTGTGAGCTGGAATGAATATAAACAATAAATATAAAATGGAACTCATGGACCTGGTAAAGTTACAAAAGCAGTAAATGCTAGAGATGAGAGGTTGGATGCATTATTATTTTAAGACTTGCGCCTCGTCAAAATGAGATTAGAAAGAAAGCCAACTTCTTGCAAACCATTTTAATTCAGTTTGTGGATAGCTGCTGGAGAATCAAAATTTTGATCAGTTATGCCCCACTTGGGACGCATAAAGCTCCAATTTTCAGCCTCTGTTAGTTTAATACAAGGATGGTAAAAATCATGCGGACATTCCCTTCATTTATTCTTGGAACAAACAATTTGCTCATCACCATGTTTTGGCTGACCGCCTGAACAGCTGAAACTATTGCCTCTCCTTGAAGAATAACATTTAACCAGTCAGATAATAATCCAATCAACCTGGGGTCCTCAAAAAACCGCCCTATCAGGTCAATATGTTGCACTAATGAGGAACAACCCTGGCCTCCGGAACACTGTTTTTATGCTGGGTGTATGCAGGCAAGTGAGATGGGAATATTTAGGACTACAGTATCCACTTGAAAAAGGCTGGCTCTATTAAATAGCTGTCCATCTCCCTGCACTCCAGGGAAGGAAGCATTCCTCTCTAACGAAGATGAAGGGAATATCAATGGGGCTAATCTCTTCAAAGTGCTCAGCGCTCAAAGCAATTGCCTGCAGTAGTACACGGTCCCCACCCTCATTAGCTCAGCAAACACAGCCAGAGACAAAACTATCTGCAACCAGGGCAAAAAAATTATAAAAGAAGGGGGTTCCAAGCCACCTCTCTTCCCTTTCCAAAGCACAAATATTTCACAGATTTTAAATTATGCATGTACTGAAAATAAAGTCATATATTTTAAGAATCCCTTTTCTTTCCCTTCTAGCATATTTAAATATTGTGGCGTTTTGCTTGTATTGAAAAATGGTCACGACACAACAGAAATACTGCACGGCACAACTCTTCTCCTGATCAACAAAGGGAGAAAATTCACTGCCAGCTTTTTCCCTTTGGCAAACTGCAACAGTCAGAAATAAGGAGAGTGATAGATTCATACCCCCATGAAAAAAGGAGACAAAATGATCTGCCAATCAGCTCATATTTGTGTATGTTCCAATCTACCCACTGCCTCCAAATTGTAGAATTTTTATGGTCAGGAAAATGAATGCTAAGAATGAGAAAAAAATGACATAGAGCAGCAGTGAGGGAAGGAGTGAGAATTATGAGAGAAGGAATTACTGTAGAGCAATGCAGTCTTCCAGCACATCCTTTTACTCCCATGCTGACCATAGGAGTAATTAAGGATGGTCAACAGATGTTGTAAGCGCTCCTCAGAGAAAGAGGGCTGACAGGGAGGGGTTGTCATCTCACCTCCCAGGCTAAGCAGCATGATCAGCACTGGAAAACAGGCCACAGGTTGTGCAAACCAACTCAGAGCACAGCGGAATCCCTCCAGGAAGTCCACTAATGGATGGATCAGTTCAAACACATGGGCTGGGTGGGTTCCCTGGGGACAAAACATCAATATTGGCACAGTGTCCAAGAGCATACAGGTGGGGCAACAGCATTTGCTTATTGCAAAGCTCTTCCAAAGCAGAGATTTCAGCTTGAGGCATGAAGGACAAAACCTTTTTGCCAGTGTGAGGTGAACGAGCCCACCACAGTTCCCTCTACCCCAGGTACCTGTTCAGAAAATCTTGTGCTTGTACACAAAAACATCTTGGTCAACAAATGGTGGCCCTGAAAGTTTATCTCCTACAGACCTGTTTAAAGTAGGGGTGCACATTCACACATGGACCAAACACCTATCACAGACCTTAAAGAAAAGTTTTATAAATGGATACTCAAGTTTGGATTAAAGAGAGAGATAGACAAGACAAAAGAGAAATAGAGACTCATCACTGCTTGCAATTTGCCCGTGTAAAGCAAAAGGCCTGATTCTGGTATTTATCCCATTTTGGAAGGAAGGAAGAGAGTTTCTTTTCCTGACTGCTGCTTGGCCAGTTTCTGCAGGGGACAGAGGAAGCACACACAGCTCCATGCACAGCACTGACACAGCAAGTTGGAGATGAGCTGAAGCCAAGAAGAAACTGAAGACAAACTAAAAGTGCTGATCACCAAATAATATATGGTGAACTAAGATATGCAGGTGGCTCCATTTGTGCTCATTAAGCAAAATCTGTGAGAATGTGGATCAATTGTATTTAAAAGAAACAGGCCATGTGAATCCTTAGTTTGTATAGAAAAGGTGTGTAAAGTTTCAGTGAAAACACAGATCTTGGGGTGCTGCTGAACCCACAGCAAATCAAAGGGTTCTGATGGGACAGACATTAAACAATTCCTGATGGGAGAAAGTGGAGGAACAAGTGATGTACAGGAGTGTGGCTTACGCTTTATGAATAGACCTGAGAAAAGGCTGCATGAGAAGCAAAGCAGGCAGCAAAGTAAGTCTCAATTCTTTATGTAAAGAGCAAATGTTTCAAAGGAATTGGAAAGTTGTGTTCCAAACCCATGGCTGGACCACCTTGCCACCATATCAAGAGGAGTTCCAGCACTGCAGCAAGTCTAAACCCACCAATAACCAGAACTGGGAGTTGTCTGAGCTCTGCGTGAAAAAACAAGAGCCCGGACAAATCCAAAGAATTATACCTATTATACCTATTTCAATCTATCTCTATGCAAAGTTCTCTTTGCATATTTAGCATCAGTTTGCAGAGTTTGCTATGGCCACAGGAGTGCCCAATGAATGCATCCAATGAGTTCATACAGGAGCACCCAATTGCCTTATGCATGAATGCCCCATCAGCTACTGCACGGACACCCAATTAATTTACACATAACATCCAAGGGGGAGACAAAGAATTTATTTCAACAGTTGTTTAATTCTTCATGTTTTCTTTTTTCTCAATACCCAGAATCAGTGATCAGAAGTTTGTGTTAATTGGCAAGAACTTCAATCAAGGGAAAATTACCCAAGTCGAGACTGCATTGCTTGTGACAGCACATACATAGTCAGAATTGAGGTAGGGACTCAGGCACTGAACCACAAGGGGAAAAGCACCCTAAGGAATCAATTGATGTTATCAAGTAATCTGCCTTGGAGATTAAAGAACACAGAGCAATAAAGTGCTGTAATGAAAAAAAGCATTTCAGTCAGAAATGGGGGTCACAAGGAAAAGCACACATTAATGTCAGCACATAATTGCTCTATATGCAAAATCAGATGCCTCTAAAAAGATTACTGGTAAATTCTGCACTAGAGGATTTTTCTCCCATCGTGCATGACTTTATCTGTAACCAAGAGAGAGGCAAATACAAAAAGCAAGCTTCAGAAACTGCAAAACAAGTGGGATAAAGAGCAAAGATCTTGTCCTGCTCCAATTCTTTTGATATGTGGACACATTCACCCCCTGAGATCTGAAAGGTGCATCCCCTGCCAATGGAGAAGGAAGGAAGGGAGGGAGAAGTGAAGGTTTGGGAAGGGAAAAAACAAACACCTGGCTCTGTCATCTCAACACCAGCTTTTCTTTGGAGACAATATACCAACCAAAACTGAGGACAAACATGAGAAAATTGAGAGGGCACTGCAAGATCAATTTGCAAGGACTATGTCTGCCAGTTCTGTTCTGAGCACACAAATTGTTACCAGATAAGGAATGTGAAAACTGTAATTTTGGAACTTTACCTGCTGACTCAGTACCAGCAGGAATTCTAACCATCTAAGGTTTAATCTCCAGGCCTCATGAGGTCTGTGTGCAACACTTGTAGCTTTGATATTATCAGTAATAGTCCATATAATGTCAAGTGCAGATATTGGAAATGCTTCAGCAATGGATCCCAGAATATCCTGTCAATAGTTCTATATTCAGTAAAGGGTGGGTAACATGCAGAAACAAATTCTTTGGACCACTATTTAACACCAAAAACAACTCAAGAGGAACAGCAAACAATTGCCACCCATTGGACTGATGTGGTAAGGGCCCTGTGTGATGTCATGTGATGCGCAATTAAGCAAATTAAGCTTGCTTTTAGATACCAACACTGAGCAGTTGCCCTGACCCCACCACGGTTGACAGTGGCACCATCTGTTCACTGACAACATGTCTCATGCATCCCCAGAATTCCTGTCTCCTAAAATAAACCACTTCTGTCACAAGATAATCTTGATCCAGCCATTTCTCAACTTGCACATTCATTTATGACTCTTAATTTTCTTTTAATATCTTCTTCCTCGGAATAAAAGAGTTACCTATAGCCCTTTGAGATGGCCAGAGGCATGCCAAGGCTATTTATTTGTGCTGAGACCAACATGACCCAGCCTGGATGGAAGCAGGTTAAATTACACCTCACTGTACCGCCGGATCTTCAAATAAAGCAGTAAATTTTTTCCAAATATTATTTGCTTTTCCTTGGCCTTATTGCAACTCTCTTGATTTTGGATTGTTGCTGTGAAGTGGGGTTTGTTTGTTTGTTTTTAATGCACTATGATAATAAATCAGTACATCACAGCATATAAACTGGAATCTTCTACAGCTTCTCTTTCATGTGCAATGCTGTGTTTTGATTAATCATATTTACATTTTCAGAACAGCAACTGGAAACACAAAAGGTGATGACAAGATGGTGTTGAAGGGATTTATGAATGCTACACGGGAATATATGCACCAGGAGATACTGGTTAGCTTGCACATGAAAAAATAAAAGTGAACTCAGTTTAAAAATTAGCTACATTGTGGTCCATATTGCACAGTGAAAGGACATGTCAGTCAAAGGATATGTTCTTTGTATATAATATCAGAATAATTTCTGATATTAAGCACAATAGTGAAGAGCATTACCCCCAGTGGGCTGTCCCGTTGCCATCTCTCAGTGAAAAACCATGAGCTTGTTTCAGAAAGACCGGGGCAAAGCAGAAAACCCACATGAAGTGCAATGGTAATTAATAGTGTAGTTAATGTCTCCTTATTCACAAGGATGCAGTATGGATAAAGTCCACATCTAAGCTGAGCTAAAGAAAAGCTAAGACAGAGTATAGCTGTAGCAGAAAGATTTATACACAACTTTTTTCACTAACTTATTTGAGTACCGAGTGTGAAATTACTCAGAAGAAAGAAAATAGCTTTATGGCCAGGCATTTATGCCATGAATAGCATTCGGATCACTAGAGTTAGCAAGGACCATCCCCAGTAATGCCCTCAGGAGAACCCCAGTAACTTACAAACTCCTCCTTGGCAGTGGCTCTTTGGGAAGCACATCCCACCCAGAGCACATCATACTGACGACGATAATACCACTTAAAAACAAAAGGTAAGATGTGCTTGTCTACAGTGCATTTGCAAAGATAATTACTTGAAAACAATACAAAGGAAAACCAAACAAAATTCTTCCACTAGCTGGGGCCTTACTATCTCTGACCTCAATCTCAGTTGCTGATACCACCCAACTTTCCATAAACCCCTTCTATCATTATTAGCTCTAATTTAAATAACTATTGGGCAGAAGACAAAACCTGTTCAACCACGGCTCTCTAATCTGGTAATTAAATCCTCCTCAGAGATGCTGAACAATTTGTGACTATGCCTATTAATGCAGCCAAGTGTTTTACACAAGGTGGTGTAACCCCACCCGGAGGGACTGGGGGATACAGCTGGAAATTCAGCCACATTTTGGTAGGGAAAATCCACCCAGTCTGCTCCACAGACAGAGGTCCCAAATGAGGCAGATGTCCTCCCCCAGACTGTTACACAGAAGATTTATTTCTCCCATCACCATTTATTTCTGGAGCATTCTGGCTGTTTTGACTTCAATAGTTTTTTTAGTTAACTCCCCTCAAATGACTGGCAAAACAGTTTAGATTGACCAACTCCATGAATGACTGTTTAGACAAACCCTGCAGGAACCTGGTGGATCACTTTACCCAGTGCTCTGCTGTTGCAGACAAGCATCATTCAACCTCTAATTGATGTACCAAGGGCCATGTTAGGATTACTCAGGCTAACTCCAGTTTACCTGGCTTGGCAACTCCGGTGTTAGCCAAAAAAAGCAAGTCTGTGTGTGTGGATAGTGCCTGGTATGGGCTGCCCACCCTCCATCCCTGCTGCAGGGACTATCCCTCTTACAGCAGGCATGGCTAGAGTCTGAGCCAGGTATTTTCCTGTCTTTATAGCTGGGATTGCATCCTGTTGCATTCTGCCTCTCTGTGATCATCCACCCCAATCTGCTATCTCTGTTGTGTGGTTACTCCTGCAGAGAAAATTTTGCATTTTATCCAAATGATGGGAAATGTGCCCGTTCAGATTACCTGAAGCTGATAACCCTTCTACTGGAAAGTTCCCATCTGGCTGGAAACAAACACTGCAACTGCAATTTTCAGGGATGCGGGTCCTTTGCGAAGGAGCCAACATTATAGTCCAGAAACAAAAACATAAAACTTCTTCACATCCTCCTGAACAAAAATGAGCTCTTATTCCAAATTACACACATAAATACAATAGTGGTTAAACTTGTCTTTGGGAAACTGGCCAAAAATGGACAGTTTAAATGTCAATGCATTTTTTCTCTCTTGGAAACGAAAATACCTTATTTAATGAAATCATTACACAAATAATCTAGAATTTGATGGCAAAGTTTTCTGCCAAGTGACTCAATATATTGATATTATGTGTTCTACAGGTCATTATGACAAAATATCCTACTATTCTTTTTCATTAATGATTCCTTAATTATCTCTCATATGCTATCAAAGCTTTATATTTTATGAACATATAATGCAAATGTACACTTATTTTTTCAATGTACCTATACATATTATGTTATATATTATTATACTATATCATATGTTGTACTACCTTTGAGTCAAATGATTTCCTAAGCTAGGATCTAATTCTGTGCTTTGGAACTGAAGATGAATACTGCTTTTAAAACAAAAATGTTTTTAGAACAGCCCCTCTTCAAATGAAAATGCATGTTCACTCACAATATTGCTGACATGGTAATACATGGCTGATGATGAAAAATAACTGGTTAAGTCAGTTCTTTGTGCCCAGTAAGCAGTCCTGTCAACACGATGAAGTTCTGAGGCAATTGTTAGAGGACTTAGTAAGATTGGTTATGAAATGCAACTACAGAATTAGCAAATACAAGAACAAACAGTAATGGACAATAAACATCACTAGAACCCAGGGAATCTTGCTAAGCTTTTCACCCTCATTGATCAGTTCTGTATTTTATGTAATATTTTTGTAATGAATTGTACTCTTTGTTATTGCACATTTTCTATAAATGGAGCATTAGTCCAATTTGTTAGTTTAGTCCACAGAAAACAAGTGTACTGATCATTGGCACAATCAGGCAATTCTTCCTTAAAATTAACACATCCACACTGCTTCACACATGCTTGTCTGGCTTCAGAACCAGAGAGGAGACATATTTCAAATTAAACCATGTTTCAGGCAGAAAAAGTTGTTTCAGAATCCTACCAGAAGGATCGAAGGCGACCTGGTTGGCAGGATGTGGGCCTGCATCGATGGATAAAATCGGGACCAACTTCCGAATGTCCCAGAGCTTCATCACGCCAGAGGAGTCACAGGAAGCAATTGTGTCCCCCTGTCAACGATGGAAACAAAATCAAGGCATTGCTTTTGTACTTCTGCCAAAAAGAAAGTCTGTGACACAGGGCTGGACACCACTGATGCCACACACATCAGCTGTAAGTACTTATATAAATGTAAGTTATTATATGTGAGGTTTATCACAGCCTCTTTTCAGCTCTGTTGACTGGAATAGCAACAACACAACATGGCTTGTAAAGAGACGAGTTTAGCCCTGCTTTTAAATTCGTGTATTCCTGTTTTCCATGTGAAGCACAGGACGGGAGCAGAACAGACACTCCTTTGTTGCTGTACATTCCATAGACACGCAAAGGGCAACTCGCTCACTCCAGGGAGCCAGAAGCACTCAGGGACCGTGCAAGGAAAGGCAGCAGGACCACAATCCCCATACCTCTGTTCAATATTAATAAAAACAAAACCCAAAAAGCCTTAAAGAAGTATTTTGAATACGCAGCATATGAACAAATGCAAAAATCAAAGAAGGCAGGGCAAAGGATGCCCAAACGTGACTTTGTTTATCTAATTCCTGCCACCATAACAGAAAGAACCCCCAGCTGCCCATGTCGAAACATTTACTTTTCATCTTCAACTCTTAAATAAAGATTCAACATCCCCAAAGCAGCTCAGCTGGTGTGCACTCACAGTTTTCAAAGTCAATGTCTTTTCCAATTTATGCACAAGCGTAAGATTAGATTAAAGGATATTGTTTGGAAGGAGAATCCCACCAGTATGGAACTGAGAATCAGGTGAAGCATGGGGCACTTACTGCAACCATGATTTTTTTTTTTGTTTATTTTTAAATTCAGTTATTTCTTACATCTTTCAAATAAATAATACCTGCAAGAAATGTGTGGAGTTTTCCATCAAATAGAGCATTTAAGATCTTAAAATATCGACTTCTTCAGTAGGAAGTAATGGCCTGCAAATCACTATCCTGGTGTAAGTACAATGAAATCTTTAGGTTCGTTTGGAGGAGATCTAAATGTCAAAACTCCATTCTGGCTTGTTACAGGGACTAACACAGAGTTAACAGCAAGAAACAAACTCATCATTGTGTAGAGAATTCAGCAGCCTGCAAGGTGTGCCCTCTCAGCATTGACTTTTGCAAAAAAAGCTCAGGAGCCGTAACTATCCCCCAACAAAGTAGTGCTGAGCATTAGGCTCTGTTCAGCTATCCCACCAGCTGTACCCACCTCATCCTTCTTTTGTTTCATCTGGGTCCTTCCATGAAGTTCTGCCCATACGAAGGATGAGGTCAAGCATTCCCTCCAGGCAACAAACAACTATCCCCCACCCCCAAAACACAACAACTCCACTCCAAATTGTACATGGCTTGAACTGGATTTCAAGAGAGCAAACTTTTAAGGAGAGGGGGGGTGGGAAAAAAGCATCGTCATGGATATGCTGGAAGAGTTGTCAAATCCAGTCCCTTCCTCTTACAAGCAATGCTTCTATACATTATCCAGTCCCTTACTCTTACCAGCAATATTTTCATACCCTTGCTGTGATAAAAGTACTAAATTCCACATTAGTCGCAGTTCCCCCATCCACCTCATGCCACTGATCTAGAACCTGCCTGTCCTTGCATTTATAAAGCTTTCAGGCCATAATCACAAAATGTGTAGAAAAGTACTCATTCACATGCAATCTATATCCTGTAGGTTAAATACAAGTGGGTTTTGCAGAAAAACTCCTCCATTCTTCCCTGTCCCTGATGCATTTCCATCAGTGTGTTAATCACATCCCCCATGGATAGTATTTTCTGGGCTAAACAGCTGACACTCTTCCTTCTCTCTCCCATCCTTTCCAGACAGCATGAAGTCTGGATTAACCAGGCATGTACCCATTGCTGATGCTTATAAAGCAACTCCTGCAAACTTGACCACCAATTTTGGAACTATCTGACTTTCAGAGAGGTTAAAGAGGCCCATCTCAGCTGAGCAGAGGTGTCTGTGGAGCTGGCACACAGGAGTAATTCCAAAGTGGGAGTGTGGGACATGCACAAGTCAATGGGATGTCTCCTTTCCCTAGGCCATTGCCTATCCTGCCAGTAAAGGCAAGAGGAACTGAGTGTACAATTAGAAAGATCTCTCTGCTCCCCAGAGAACATACTTGGTTTCTGGACCAGCTCTCCACACCTCACCATCCTCTCTCTTTTCACTTTCTTCTGCAAAGATTGTGTCCATCTCTATCAACAGTCCACTCAGGAAATCACCAGTATCCCTTATTACCCATTATTTCATATCCTCTCATGTGATCTTGACATGTTCTTGCATTTTACTTCTCATTTTTTTCTATCCATGAAGAGGCATTTTAACAAATACCTTTGTGTGGGGTGGCGCATGGTTTTGTTTTGTTTTAGAATATGTCTGTCTTCAAACTTGTTTTGTATGTGTCCAGAGCACTTCAGTTCAATAAATGCTGCTTAATTACAGCTTCGGTAGTGCAGCAATTTTGACCCAGATCGATGGGCAGCCCACCTGGGTAAGACTGCACATAATCCACTCAGGGTAGTTACAGAGGACACTCCAGTGGGTGCTCTGTGACTTCTCCTTTTGTCATCACCAGTTGTGCCCATGGATTTTCAATATGACATTTCTCTCTTAAGTAACAGCACAGTCCAGCTCGTAGATCATACCAGCCCCGAGAACACTTCACTGTAACAGATACTATGCACACATTGATCAGAGACAGTCCCGGCCCCAAAGGGACTGCAGCTGCCGAGCTGACTGACCTTCACAGTGGCCCTGACTGGGGGATTGCTACTAGTGGCACAAACATGAGGAAAACAATCTGATTTACTTCTATTACATGTCCTTCCTTCTATTAATTAATTTTGCTACAATGGCTGGCACACCACAAGAGAAGACCCATCCCCATACCCCACTCTCTTTCAATCTTGCTACCCTATTCTCTGCCATATTTATTTTCTCCCAGTTTTACTACAGATCCTGAAGGTAAACAAACCTCCCCTCTCACAGGAATTTACACAATCTAATCGTTTTGTAGGTGCCAGGCACACTGAACCACCCTAACTCCTTATTTCAGCTCTCTTTTCCAAGGTGATTTTTGGCCACACTGGAAAGGACAAGCCCCCTGACCCTTGCAGGTAGTGTTTGAGCAGGAGCAGTGCTGGAGAAACCTGGTCTGGAAGCTCCATCACACTGTGACAGGTACTGTGTAAACAAGCCAGAGATGGTCCTGCTCCAAAGGGCTCACACATTATCTTAGTGGCAGATCAACCAGCTCTTGCTGTCAAAAGTCTGCAGCTTTTTAACCATTTCCTCTGGGACCCCTGGTATGAACAAACTGCATGGAGGAGGTAACACCCAGCAGCGTATTCCACCTGACTTCAGTGAAACCACAGCACAACCTCATCTGCAAATTGAAATAAGGCACAGGGTTCTGACGGCAACATCTCAACATGTGCGAACAGGTATTTGATGAGCCTCAACATACTCTGTCCACAGGCTTATTATTAAAGGCATTAATTACTCGTGATCCTGAGGCAGCTGCTACACTGAAAACATCACACAAGAATTTTCTTAGGGAGCTGGCTATTACACTTCACCACTTCTTCGTTTGATGCCAGCTCTGTTCCATACTTTATCGAAATCAAGTGAGCTGGAGATGTGGGAAAACAACTTTTCAACAAGAAGAAATAAACCAGGAATGTAACCAAGCTGACAGATTATTTGGAGCTACATGCCATTTAAAGAAAAAGAATAAGATAAGTCATATGTTAAATGAACTCATTTCCATCTGGCCATGGGCCATTTTCAAAAGCTTTAAGGCAGAATCACTTTGAATTCTCCTATGAGCTTTTGGCTTTTTCAACCCTGTTAGTTATTAGTTATTCATGGAACAGCCCTCTGCCCTGCTCATGGTTTTCCTATTGTTATTTCTTGCCACACTAAAGTCTTTTCTATGATGTCTTTTTGATGCCATATTTTACTGAACAGCAGGGTGGACCATAAGGGCTTGATTTCCTACCTGTAAAAGGAGGAGACAATGAGCACCAAGGAGATGTGCAAAAGCAGATTCCCATTGTACTGATTTCCATTTACACTACATTTGCTGCTGCAGCAGCCACAGCCTGGCTCCATTACCTCCTCTAATCAAAGAGCATGTAGAATGATTCTATAAAACTGGTAAGGCTTGCTGTCTAGTCTATAGAATCAAGTTGGTACTGTTTTGTGTGTGCACACTGAGGTAATTAAAGAATTTATACAAGGATTCAATTAGTTTGCATTCAAAGGCTGGCTCTGTTCCAGGCTCTACTTAAAGCACTTTGCAAGTCCTTTAATTGCTTCACAGTTCCACCCTCCACTCTTTACCTTCCTCCCGACTTAATGAACATCTTTATATTCCAGAAGATCTCCCATTAAAATGGGCATGCTCAGCTCCACATACATCACAATCCCAATCTCAACGGGCACTTGCAAACAAAACAAATAGTTGTAACATCAGGAATTAACAAATTTATATAATTTCCAGGAAGTTTTAAAAATTGATTTCCTTCTTCCCTTTTTTTTTTAAATATACATTTTTTTCTTCTGAATATTAATACTAATTAACAGTGGGACTAATCACCAGGTATGCTTTAGGTATATGTTTCCTGAAAATTGCTGTTTCACATCAGCAAGAAGGATAAAAATCTGAATAATTTTGTCTCTTGCTTACAAACACCCTTCTGGATTTATTGCTGAAAGATCAATAATACATGAGCCACATCCATTTGCTTTATCTAATTTAGACTGCAGTAAACTCCTCCCAGGAGTATCCTCTTCAAAGTTTATTACTGAAGGCAGGTCAGTAGTTGCTTTATCACCTTTTGCAAATACTTTAAAAAAAGGCAAAATAGTGAGTGAACAGCAACTCCTTTTCACTATGACAAGTTCTGATTTGAAGTCCTTTGTTCTCAAAACAGATGCAGCCATATGAAATGTATTTTAAGGGACAATGACTACACTGAGATTTTATCAACCCCACTAACAACAGACTCAAGCTCTAGGCCCCTTGCCAGCTAGAAAGAAGCCTGATAATTATTTCCCCTTGCCATTACTATTGGGAATCTCGTTGCCCTCTGGCTGATGGGCCTGTTACTGGTCTCACCAGTCTTGTTCCCAGTAAAAGGAGTTTGTTCTGGGCACACAAAGCCGATGGAAATTCCTCGCCCTTAAGTGCCAGTAGAAAAGTGGCAACATGAGGAACAGCTTCAGCTGCCTCAGACGCAGAGACTCCAGTAATCTGAATTTCTTAAGTGTACCCCCATTTTATAAGAGTTATAGGGAATATTTTTAAGAGGCGTTATTACCTCCCACATTTACCAGCTGAAGCACATCAGAAACCTGGTAAGAGTTACTACTTCAGGCCTTGTAATGCAACTCAGAAAAAGATCCAGGGGGCATGTAAGCAAGGCAGACAGAGCGCCATTCCTGTGCCACCTTGTCCCACGGGGTGGGATAGGGCTTTCTGAGCAGCACTGAACACGGGCAGAGGGATCCCAAGAGAATCCAAGCAGAGGCGGGTGAATCTACTGTGGTGGTTTTAGGCAAAAAGATTTTAATGTCCAATTAAGCCAAATGAATAATGTAAAATATGATAAGGATGGAAGAAAAATGGAGATGCAGTCCACTATTAGACTAATGATTGATCAATCACTACCTATTTTTGAAATATCATGCTTAAATCATCCCAACTTCAAATGAAAATAGCATCTTCTTAGAAAGACAAGGAATTACTTAGCCTGGCAAAAATACAAAGCTACACCGATTACCACTTTGAAAGCGCAGTGGTCTGTTTTTAATAATTATTTTCATCAAGAGTGGGGGGAAAGGGGTGACTAAGGGTTATTAACAAGCAGTGCCAGTATTTTCCCCATCTGCTTTTTCCCTAGCTTTGTCCTTTTACAGTTTCAACTTCTGCCTTGCAGTCAAAGTTGGAAAGAACCATTTATGTTTCAAAACAACTGAACACCCAGAGATCAAGCAACTGGGGTCCGGTCCTCACTCCTGGGACATTTTTTACAGCTTTGAATAGAAATGAACTGGTAAAACACGAACTCTTCCAGGGATGAGGAGAATCCAAGATATTCATGCAGAAAGAATCACCTCAGAGCTTCACTGTTATTCCTACAGAAGAACCCTCCAACTTTATTAGCAGTTGTCAATGACCTGATTTTGCACTGGGTAGAACTGGCACAACTTGCCCTAAAGATGTGGCTATTGTTGCTGTACAACAGTGACTAATGTTGTGATGACTAATCTGTTGTAATCCCTCGATATTACGGTTCAATGTGCAGGTTTTGAGAGTGTACTGACTGCTCTGGGTAAAAGCATTTGAACAAACAGGCAATACAGTAGGAAAAATATTATGGAGTCAAAACAACCAGAATGTCTTCCAAGCTCTCTCTCAGTCCCATTTACAGGGCAATATCAGCACCTACCCTGCTAGCTCAGAGGAGACAACTTGGGATGATGCGTGTTGTATGCCTGTGGGAAGCAGGGATTCCTATCCCAGCTCCAACCCTTTTGCTGGCTCTTTTTGCTTCAGGCACCCCAGCAGCTGAGGTTCATAGTGAACATGGTAAATAAAAACACGCTTCCCAGACATACTGGGGGATTCTGTATCAACACTGTCCTCTTTCACTTGGTGCTGCCACCCAGAACACACACGCAGGGATCACCCACTGCCACAGGGATCACCCACTGCAAGGAAAGTGAAGGAATGTGAGCTCACCAGAAGTGCTGTAAAGACATAGAGTTTTTCCCAATTAGCCACTCTAAATGATAGTCCAGATTAAACACTTATCAATTACTGCTGGCACACACTGGGACCTGACCAGGTTCAGCTGTGACACGAGGACTGCCCACAGCGAGTCCCGGTGGGAAACACATCGGAGAGAGACACACACGGGGAAGGAACCACTGACTGAGGGGTGAGTGTGTTAATGCAGACAACCAGAGCACGGGGATCAGCCAGACAGGCCCCAGGAGGGGTTTTAAGTGGAAGGGAAATTTATTCCAGGACAGCAGAGGCATGTAGATGCCTCTTTAATGTGATCAGTGACCAAAAGTCTATTGCTATTAGAAAGCAAAGGAAAAACAATACTGGGAAGTGGAAACCACATGGATGTGCTGATAAATAAACAGGTATGGGGGCCATTGCATACTCAGAAACTTTAAGAGATTAAGACAGAATACTTTTACTTCTTATCCTCATTTTCTCAGTGATGATTCTGATCAAGATGAAGAGTATCCTAAAATGATATTATTTCTAGGTTATTAATTTTATCCTTTCAGAGCATATGGAGGCTCAAAAAGAACACCCCTTGCGTCCTGTAAAGGAGGCGCTCCATCAAAAGTAATCCATGGAAATGGCAGAATTTGGTTATAGCAGAATTTCCAGTTCTACTGAGTTTCAAAAATAATTGTGGATCATGGGTCTCTTGTTTGTGTACATGCACTCTGCAGGCTCTCCCCTTGCTGTGTGAAAAAGGAGGGCATCTCTCTTCCCTTTGTCACATCAAGTAGCAGGAAGTGCCTGGTGGTGTGTTTGAGGAGCACAACACACGCCAGACTCGCAGAAACCCTGTGCATAAATTTCCATATGAAACCACTGCACTCCCTGCAGAGTTACTGCTCCCCATAGTTGACATTGCACTTGAAACGGGGCTGCAAAGGGAGCAATAGCTTTTGCAGGGAGGTTTAAAATAATCAATTTTGGTTTTCCCTTTCTAACCATCAAAGTATCTTTGAATTCTGGGAGCTGTGCAGTGAGAGGAGATGAATGATAATTGCCATTACAGGCTTTTCTGCGTATTTCTGAGAGATACCATGACTAAAGTAAAGTAAGGTGCCATCATTACCTGATTAGACACTCCTGAGAGCAATGAGCGTAACAAATTCCTGGGCCCTGCCACGTTTGTGCACAGGGATTTTATCGTTATTCAGTTCCTTATAGTCTAAATAAGTACATTTGGAAAAACTGGGTAGTATTCACTGCAGTAATGTTAAAATAAAGATGTGATATATGCTTTCATTACTTTTGTAAATACATAAATTAGAATTAGCGGCAAGAGATCTATTGCTGAAATGTGAAATTTTTCATTTTAAAATGCAGAACATCTAAGTCACTGAAAGAAAATGGGTGTCAGTAAAGTACATGTGCTTTTTTAAAAGAGAAACTACCAAGGGAACATGTAAATGCATGGAATCATTTAGGTTGAAATAGTCCTCTAAGATCATCGAGTCCAACCTGGTATTTGGCTCTTTATCTTGTCTTTGGGTGTTCATTAAGGGAAACTAAATGCATAAAGAGGAAATACCAACAGTATATAAAATGTATTCACAGAAGCTTGCCCAATTCTGAACTCCAGTAGGTATATGACTCTTTCTCATAGTTTCAATGTATTTCAGGTGAAAGAATGATCAAGTCAACAAATCTCATCCCAATACTTCAGGAACTACTTCACAAAAGAACAGGTAAATATGTGTGGTGGGTTGACCCTGTCTGGGTGCCAGCAACCCCCCAAAACCACCCTATGACTCCCTGCCTCAGCTGAACAGGGCAGAGAAAAATACAACAAAAGGCTCAAGGGTCGAGGTAAGAACAGAACATGATCACTCACCAACCACAGTCCCGGGTAAAGCAGGCTCAGCTGGGGGGGGAAAAGTCCATTTAATTTATGCAGGAGACCAGAAGAATGGTTGACAGGCCCAAAACAACCAGGTGGGAAGTGGGTGGGGGCCAAACAAGGCGAGCTCTGTGTAGATAGGACAGCCACTACTCCACCCCTTAAGCCCCCACATCCCTCACAGCCCCTATAGCCCCCACAGCCCTTAGAGATCCTGCAGCCCCCACATCCCTCACAGCCCTTAGAGACCCTACAGACCTCACAGCCTCTATAGCCCACTCATCCCTCACAGACCCCACAGCCCTCAGAGACACTG